>CAUYRT010082754.1:0-21811 GCA_963574885.1 Lepilemur ruficaudatus | reverse complement strand
TCAGCCTAGCTCACAGCAACCTCAAACTCCTGGGCTCAAGCAATCCTTCTGCCTCAGCCTCCCAAGTAGCTGGGACTACAGGCATGTGCCACCATGCCTGGCTAATTTTTTACATATATTTTTAGTTGTCCAATTAATTTCTTTCTATTTTATAGTAGAGACGGGGTCTCGCTCTTGCTCAGGCTGGTCTTGAACTCATGACCTTGAGCTATCCACCCGCCTCGGCCTCCCAGAGTGCTAGGATTACAGGCGTGAGCCACCGCGCCCGGCCCTTGATCTTATTTTTTATATTCTTTCAACTATACTGGAATGTATTAGGAGATTATGATGTCCATGTAAGGATAATAATAGTCTGTATCTTTTTTTTTTTTAATCTACGATTTGGAGTATGAACCTCATGACACTAGAAAGCAGTTTTTCTTTACTAAAAAAGTTTCAGAGAGGAAATATTCCTCAAACTAAACAGATTTAATAAAGGTGAAATTGGCATTTCCCCCTTGTATGGATAAAAAGTCATTTAATTTTTTTCATTTTGTTGTAGTCACTGTGTGTATGCCTTGTTTCCTGGGTCCACGGGAAGCATGAGTCTGTTGGGACTTGGGACAAGAAGAAAACAAGACATCTTCACAAGGAAAATCAGACACTAAAAAACTACCCCAAACTTTGAAGAGATAGAACACAAACATGACTGACAGTGGACTTAGGGAGCCTCAAGAGGGTAAGACTAGTTCGTACAGCACGGACATGTGTGCTGCAGGAAAAAGGCTGTGCTGTGAGAGAGAATCTCTGATGACTGAACCTGAAGTTTTGAAGTAAAAATGCTAATTCAGTGCATTAATTTGTATTATTATTATTATTTAATATTTACTGAATTTTACTATAATACCAGACCAGAATTTTACTATAATACCCTAATTTTAATGTAAGGAAGATAAATTGTTTTAGAGACTCCGATAGTAGGGACCTATAATATTGGAAAAATACAATGCATCTTTTAAAAAGCTGATAGATCTTTAGATCTATAGAATAAAAAAAAAACTGCTATATTTAGAGGGGATATTTCAGCTACAGGTAAGAGTGAAATTTAAGTTCTTTATCCTGCTTATATGTATATATAGGAGATATAGGTAAAATATGAAATAGATTTTTTAGAAGAGAAAGGACATTTATTTAAAAATCTTTTTTTTTTTTTTTTTTTTATATAAAGTCTTTCTCTGTTGCCTGGGCTAGAGTGAGTGCCGTGGCGTCAGCCTAGGTCACAGCAACCTCAAACTCCTGGGCTCAAGCGATCCTCCTGCCTCAGCCTCCTGAGTAGCTGGTTCTACAGGCATGCACCACCATGCCTGGCTAATTTTTTCTATATATTTTTAGTTGACCAATTAATTTCTTTCTATTTATAGTAGAGACCGGGTCTCGCTCTTGTTCAGGCTGGTTTCCAACTCCTGACCTTGAGCGATCCACCCGCCTTGGCTTCCCAGAGTGCTAGGATTACAGGCGTGAGCCACTGCGCCGGGCCTAAAAATCTTTTTATTGGCTGAATGTAGTGGCTCATGCCTGTAGTCCCCAGCTGCTCGGGACGCCAAGGCAGGAAGATTGCTTGAACCCAGGAGTTCACAACCGACCTGGGCTATGTAGCAAAATGAGCCCACCCCCACAGCTTGCACCCGCCTCAAAAAACCCACAAAAACAAAAAATCTTTTTATTATGGAAGTTAAGTATTATAAAAGAACAGTATAATGAACCCCCCATGTACTCAACATCCAGCTTCAGCTATTACCAATATAATGCTGATCTTGTTGCCTGCCCTGGATTATTTTAATGTAAATCCAAGACATAATATCATTTTATTTTATTTGTGAGTACTTTAGCTTACATCTCCAAAAGATAGTTTTTTAAAAAACATAACCAAAATGTCATACAGAAAGTTTCTGGCTGTCTCAGTGGCTCACGCCTGTAATCCATGCTTGCACTTTGGGAGGTCCAGGAGGGTGGTGGATAGCTTGAGGCCAGGAGTTTGAGACCAACCCAAGCAAAATAGCTAGAGACCTTGCCTCTACAAAAATATTTTTTAAAAATTAGTTGGGCGTGGTGGTGTGTGCCGGTAGTTCCATTTACTCTGGAAGCTGAGGCAGGAGGATCACTTGAGCCCAAGAATTTGAGGTTGCTGTGAGCTAGGATCGTGCCCCTGCACCCTAGCCTGGGCTACAGAACAAGACCCTGTCTCAAAAACAGAAAAAGGAAAAAAAAGAAAATTTCGAACATTATATAAAAGTAGAGAGAGAAATTAAGTGAACCTCTACGTACCCATTAAAGAACTTCATCTGCTTTCAGCTTATGGCTATTATCATTTCATCTATACTGCCACACTTCTCTGTTCCCCCTATCATTTAGCTGATGCAAATTCTAGACATCCTATAATTTTAGCCATAAATACTTGAATATGTATCTCTAAAAGATGAGGATCCTTTTAAAAAAACATAATCACAATACCTTTATCATACATAAAAAGGTGAATAATAATTCCTTAGTATCATCAAAATATCTGGCATTCGGATAGTCTTGATTGTCTCGTGTTTCTTTAATGATTGGTTTATTCTAAATTGGATTTAAACATTGTGATCCACATTGGAGTTGGTTAATGTGTCTCTTGAGTCTCAATCCATAGGTTACCCCTCCTTTTCTTCCCTTTTCTTGCCATTTATTTTTATTTCTTGCCATTATTTTTTTATTTTATTTTATTTTTTTGAGACAGAGTCTCACTGTTGCCTGGGCTAGAGTGCCGTGGCATCAGCCTAGCTCATAGCAACCTCAAACTCCTGGGCTCAAGCAATCCTCCTGCCTCAGCCTCCCGAGTAGCTGGGACTACAGGCACGTGCCACCATGCCCAGCTAATATTTCTTGCTATTATTAAAGAAACATAGTCTTTTGTATATTGAAATTTGCCCCATTCTGGGTTTTGCTGATTACATTCTTGAGGCATAATTTAGTGTATTTCTTTATCCCTATATTTCTCAGAAGCTAGTAGTTCTAGAAGCTTTTCAGATTCAAGTTCAGTTGTTTGGGAAGAATATTTAACAGGTGATCTAGTGTACTTCTTAATGCATTGTATTGGAAAGCTAATGACATCTGTTTTTTCCCTGTTTTTGTGATATTGATTGATCAATGGGTTTAGCAGTTATCAGTCTGGTTCATCCATTATAAAATTTCCCATCAGCCTTTTGCATAATGGTTTTAACTGTCATTGATGATCATTGCCTTTCATTAGGGAAGAAAGTATATTTAATATAATGAAAAGTTGGTTCTGTCACTCAGAATTGTTTTATATTAGCATTATTTGTTGAATTTATTAACATGATAATAAATTTGTTTTAATCACCTTTAGAGGGAGCCAAGAGAAATAATGTTTAGGAAGAGTGCCTTGTAAACCATGAAAATCTATACAAATGTTATTAATCAGGGACCTTGTTAAAGTACAAAAATATGGGAAATTATTTTCATTAATTACATATTTTTATCTCATAGACTCTCAAAAGGATTTGGAAAATGATCCATCAATAAATTCTCAGGCACAGGAGACCACAATCACAACAAGTACCACTGAAGAAGCTCAGACCCCACACCCTGCCTCTGGACTTAACAAAGAGCAACACCAAGAGATAGAGATACTATATCCAGAAAGTGCAGATACAGTTGATGGATCAGAAAGTCCAGATGAAACAAATTTTGGGGACTATCCAAAGGATAAAACAGAACATGAGAACAACCACAGTTTTCAGGGTGGAGAACAAGGGCATCACATCCCTTCAGAAAGTCTGGGTGAAGAACTCTTAGATCCAGATCCTGACCATTCTGCAAGTGATAAGGAAGGAAGAGCAGATGCATACTTAGAGAGCAGCTCGGAAGCTCTCCCTGAGGAAGTGAGTGACAGAACTGGAGCTTCTCAGAAGCCATCTGCTGCAATAATCCAGGAGGCCCAGAGTCCTGGTCATTCCAGGATGGGTCTAGAGAGCCAGGATACGCTGAGGAGGCGACTGCTGCTACCAAGTGAGAGAACCCACTGAAATACTATCGTGTTGTGTATGGCTCTGTTACTGAGAACACAGCAAAAGTCAAGGGCCTTTTTAGAGAACTTTTATGTGTCTTTCATAGGGATTAAGGCCTTTGGGCCTTACCCATGGTAACACAAAGCATTATGGCCAAGTTGAGATTAGGATGAGATTCTCATCTCATAGAGTAGCTCATTCCACTACATGAAGTTGCTTCCTACCCATAAACTGTATTCTTAACAATGTTTTTACTTACTGTTACTATTAAGGCAATATGACAAAAAGGGGCCTGACTTTTAAAAAAATTTGTCCCTGGCCTTTTCATTATTTCATATGAGAATATTTTGACTTACAATTTTAAAAATCTTTTCCTATTGGGGAAACTAAATGTTACATAAATCAAGAGATGGACATATTTTAAAACAAACATTAATGGTACAGTATCCTTAGCTCAGTCATATTTCAGATTTTTAGGACTTTGAGCAAATCAGTTAATTGCTTTATACCTGATTTTCCCTGCTTGTATATTAAGGGGAACAAGCATATCTTCTCTTATGAAGGTAAGAGTTGCAGTTGCTAAATCCTTACTTAGGACTCGGGAGATGTGGATTCTAGTTGGGGCCCTACAACATGCTTGCTTGAGTGACCTTGGGCAAATCTCTTAACTGCCTTTTACTTTAGTGTCCTATTTGTAAAATGAAGACGTTGGATGAGATGATATCCAAGACATTCTGTTTATCAGAGACTTGACCAAGTGCTAGTAATTCATGTTTCACTGCAAATCAGTGACTGATCTCAAATGTGTGTCTCATTCATTAGTCATCAGAATAGTCTGCAACTTCAGTGTAGGCAAGGACTGTGTCCCTTTTATTCATGGTATATCTCTGGCACCTGGCACAAAGAAACAACTTTATGAATATTTATCAAATGAATGAATAAATGTGATTTGTATGGACCATTCCATCTGCCATCAGAATTTCACCATTATGCAGTGTCATATGAGTAGAGAAACAAAATACTGTTTAAAACATGCAATTTATGTGTAGGAAGCAATTTAGCTTAGTGGAATGAGCTAATCTATAGTCTAGGACTGTGGTCCCTAACCTCCAGGCCAGCACTGGTCCATGGCCTGTTAGGAACCAAGCCACACAGCAGGAGGTGAGCAGCAGGCCATTTAGCAAACAGCCTCACATCACAGTATAAGCTATGCCTCCTGTCAGATCAGCGGTGACATTAGATTCTCATAGGAGCAAAAACTGCACTGTAAACTGTGCGTGCAGAGGATCTAGGTTGTGCACTCCTTATGAGACTCTAATGCCTAATGATCTGAGGTGGAGCTGAGGCAGTGATGCTAGCACTGGGGAGTGGCTGCAAATACAGATAATCATTAGCCGAGGGGTCTGACTGTACAATACATGTAATGTACTTGAATCATCCCAAAACCACGCCCCTCCCCCAGTACTCCCCTGTCCTCCTTGCATGGAAAAATTGTCTTCCATGAAATCTGTCCCTGGTGCCAAAAAGATCGGGGACCACTGAAGGAGATAAGAAACTTCACTGTGATCTCAACTCAGCCACATCTCTTTATGTGACCTTGGATAAGGCTCTTAACATCCTTGGACCTTTTTTCATGTTAGGTTAAGTGGGAGGGTGGAGTTGGTGTTCATTAAAGATCCTTTCAGTCCTTAAATTCCATGATGTGATATTTTAAGAACCTATTTTTTGGTGTGATATGAACTCTCCTTTATAGGTTAAGATGATTCTACTTGTCTATGCTAATAGAGGTACCTGGCTGGAGTTAAGCACATATCTAGATTCTGGAGTGATTTAGCTTAGAGTGCTCTAGAATACTTGCCTTTATTTCATCCACATATTTTAAGATTGATGTGCTTTCCCTGCACCTATATTTTTACATATTTTATAGATTTTCTTCACTTTATATTCCTTGCTTTATCTCCTTCACTAAGAGTTTCAAACTTACTTTTGTAAGCTATTTTGCAAGTGTACAGTAATTTCTCCTGTCTCTGAACGTAGTGCCTCTGTTATTTATTCTACTTGGGGTCTTAAGGAGCCATGTGAGACTGGAATTAGAGCACCATTGCCCTATGATGTTGAATCTTGTGTATAGCTAACATTCCTTAAATCCCTTCTTATTGCATTCCTCTTTTTAGGAAAAAAACTAAAAATAAATAAATAAATAAATCCCTTCTTAATTGTGTACATTTTGTTGAGTCACATTTTAGATAGGTTTGGCTACAATATTAGAATACCTATTCCTTTGTCTCTGATGTAAGGGGCAGTGAGGAATTGTGAATGTAACAACAGCATCCTTGAATGAATTTCACAGCGCTTCATTTTATTTTTCTAAGTAGAGTAAAAGTAATAGTGAGCATTTAAGGAAATGACAAGAAAAAAGTTAGCTTTGTATAAAAGAAAATTTTACTAAGTATAAAAATTCTCTTAATCAAATAATTCTTTGGGTTGGTGAGAGATCTAAAGGTATGCACACTGTCAATAGTGTACTGTCTGAAAATAATAATGATTGTTTTTCCCCCAGAGGCTGAAAATCGTCAACAAGAAACACAAAAATTGGAAGAAAACAAAGAGAATGCACAAGACACCATAAAGATTAGTAAAAAGGCTTTTTGGAGCTATGGTAAGAACAAATGTGGTTTTACTGCAGTGTTGGTTCACATTTAGAAATCCTCAGTGAGAATGCCTAGAAAACTAGCAAATTTAAATAGTTTTAACATTGTATTAATATATTCTTTTAAATGTTTGATAGTAAGTCATAGTAAAATAGAGCAATAGAGTTTTAGGGATTTTTTTTCCTTAAGAATGCTGGCTGATGTTTTGCTGTGCTTAACAGAATGAAAAATTCCCGGAGTAGAAAGGACTTCTCCTAAACAAGGATCTAAAACTGCCTTTCAGTTAGAATATTAACTTCTCAAGTGGCATTTTTAAGGTTTGACCCCTAAAAAAAGTTCTGCTATATAGGTACTTTGAGAAAGTAGAAGAAAATCCTGATAGCTAATTTCTGAATCACTTGATTAATTATAACAACATATATATAAACTTACATTTTACCTTTTAACAAGGATATTGTATCTTCAAATAATTAAATCTGAGAAGAGATTAGAAAGGGTATTTCTGATAGGCTTTAATAGCACGAAGTTTAAATGAGTTAGGCAGAAGAAAGTTACACTTCCAGAGTAAAACCTGACAGTATCTCTGCCTCGTTTCAGTTTACCACAGGCTTTGTTTCTCACTCATGTTCTAATTTTCTATTCCTTTCTCATTCTTTTCACAGGCCCCATCTTTCTTGGCTTCCTGGTTGTGGTTTTTGTGCTAAGTTCTGTTAATAGCTACTATTCATTTCCAGCCCAGCAAGTACCCCAAAATCCAGCTTTGGAGGCTTTCTTGGCTCAGTTCAGCCAGTTGAAGGATAAATTTCCAGGCCAGAGTTCCTTCCTGTGGCAGAGAGGACGTAAGTTTCTCCAGAAGCACCTTAATGCTTCCAACCCTACTGAGCCAGCCACGATCATACTTACAGCAGCTCGAGAGGGGAGAGAGACCCTGAAGTGCCTGAGCCACCACGTTGCAGATGCCTATACCTCTTCCCAGAAAGTCTCTGCCATTCAGATTGATGGGGCTGGAAGAACCTTGCAGGACAGTGACACAGTCAAGCTTTTGGTTGATATGGAATTGAGCTATGGATTTGAGAATGGCCAGAAGGCTGCTGTGGTACACAACTTTGAGTCCCTTCCTGCGGGCTCCACCTTGATCTTCTACAAGTATTGTGATCATGAAAATGCCGCCTTTAAAGATGTGGCCCTGGTCCTAACTGTTCTATTAGAAGAGGAAACATTAGAAGCAAGCGTAGGCCCAAGGGAAACTGAAGAAAAAGTGAGGGATTTACTCTGGGCCAAGTTTACCAACGCGGACACTCCCAGCTCCTTCAACCACATGGACTCAGACAAACTGAGTGGGCTCTGGAGCCGTATTTCACACTTGGTACTGCCTGTCCAGCCAGTGAGGAACATAGAGGAATGGGGGTGCCTTTTTAAAAGCCGAGCTCAGAGTTAATTATAGAAGGCACAGGCTTATGAAAAGTTTAAAGGCCTTCCATCCATGAGGAAGGAGGTTGATAAATGTGAATAGCCTGAAAAGCACAAATGAACTTACGTTAGAAAAAAAGTTTTCATTTTTTACTTTTTGTAAAATCTTTCTAATAATCTAAGCCTTGACAAAGCTAAAAATTGGTGACTTTTTTTCTTTGCCTTTTCGAGTAAATCAGATTTGAAATATATAGCATAGTATCTATAACTGAGGAATAATTTAAATTCCAAAATACAGCAACAAAATCATTGCACAGGAAGATACTCTTCTCAGAGTAACTATGGAGTGATATTTGTTTTCTTGAGTGAGGCTCTAAAGAACCTTTCAGGTAGTGTTCGAAATCGGACAAAAGTAATTACAATTATGAAGCAAAGATAAATTTTAGAAAACTTTCAATCACATGTTAAGTATTTTTAAAACTCACTTTAATAATGTAGTTGTGGGATTATATCTTATTCTATTTGCAGTTTTGAGTAGTATGAAAAAATATATAAATTTAAACCATTGAACACTTAACCTAAATACTTACTATATGTAAGGCACTGTGTTTTTTTTCCATTAATGAGCTAAGGTAAGAGTAGCTGTACTCCACAAAATGTTCTGGGCTAGATGTCGTGGCTCATGCCTGTCATCCTAGCACTTAGGGAGGCCGAGGCAGGAGGATTGCTTGGGCTGTCACCATGATCCTGGAATGTTTCGATTAAGTTTTAGCTTCTCTGTTTCTATGATAAATATGTATATATATATTTTTTCTTAAGTCATGTGATTAAAGTATGGAAGGATTTTAGGAAATACTACGAAGGTATCAGGATCTTTATTGATACCTAAAAAGATTACAGAGACATGGGGAAGAATCTATTTGAAAATATCCACCACAGGAAAAACACATGAATCTGTTCTAACCAAAGCCTTAAGTTGTGCTCAGTTGAGTGTAGGGGCTTACCTGAAGGAAAAATTTGCATTTGGGACGTTGACAAAATCTTACAGTCTATTTCAGAAAAGACCCGAACACAAAGCATAGTGAATGTATTAAATAATATCAGTGTCGATCTAATATAAAATTCGAGGAAATTGAAGAAAAATCTTCATGCCATATTTGATTTTTTTCTGTTTCTGGATCTTAGATGCTAGCATTACATCACAGAAAACCAATGGTGCCTTGTGGAACTGTTATGTTGGCCTGCTTACCTCAGATATATAAAGGAACCAGTATGAAATGGATGTATCTAATCTCTGTGGGTGACTCAGACCACAATTGAAACAAAGATTTTTACTCTTCCTTCAGTTGAATATGATTTTTCATCACTTACTTTCAATTTAGAAAAATAAAGTTCTGAAACTCACAGTTCCTTTTTTTTAAAACTGTTTATCCTTTTTAAAAACACTTTTCCTTCCATGTATAAGTGAAATCAAGTAAGACTGTTTTCAGTTTTCTGTCCGCTGTTTCAAAAATCATTTTAAAAAGAAGCAGTGTATTCTGGGTCTTTTTGTGAATAAAATTATTTTTAAAGCATAAATTATATATTTTATAAATGTACAAATAATTAAAATCTAATATATTCTCTTAGGTTAATTTCTATTCAATTGTTTCTATTTTTTACATTTTTCCACTTTTCAAATTTTCTTTTGTGTAGCTAGCTAGTAGTAACTTTTTCATTATTGGAACAGGTAATTTGCTTATTTGACTTAGAAAATTTGTGGGCATACGATATCATACATAATAACTAAACATCACCACTTCATTACTATAACAGAACAACTTTCATTACATTATACATAAATATAAATTTCTTCTTGAGTAACACCAGAATTGTGGAAGCAAGAGGCAGAATCAGAAACTGTCTTTAGACTTGTTTTTTTCCCCTTAGAGTAAATTTTAGGTTGTCTATTTAGTTTCCAGGGATTGACAGAGAAGTTCCTGGGGGTTCATATTACTAAAGATACTGATGCTAATTTGTTTCTGTTTCTATTTTTTAAATCAATCAATAAAGTAATACATTTCATTTGGAAGCCTCCAGGCTTATGGTAGTTAAGTAAGGCCTAGCATGCCTCTGACTCACCAACCTCTCAGCTAATGAATCGGCTAAATAGTGCTAGCCACTGAGATGATTTTGACCCTTTACATAGCTTTTAATTGATTTATGTTTTTATCTGTTGAAGACAGGAAGCATAAAGAGCACTAATGTTAAAGTGATACAGATATGGCATGTGAAAGTGAATCATTTAATGGGAATAAGGCTTATCCATGCACAGTTTATTTGTAGAGAAATACTTTCAAATAGCAGCATGAAACTTTTTAAACGTGAAACCTTTATTATTGTTAAAATAAACCAATACATCTTTATAAAGACCTTAATATTTTATAAAAGCAGTTTTTATCTGTTTTTCAAGTTGAATATATAGATAAATGCTAATCTTCATTTTAATGTCTTATTCACCGATCTGAGTATATTTCATTTTAAAATTTATTTGTTGAGAACTCATGGTGGTTTTGGTTTTTGTTCAAAATTGAAGTACCTTGAACACTGCTGTATCACTTGTTCAGTGGGAAAATTGATGCTTATCTTTATGGGAAATGGTTGTTGTGAATAATACATTTGCAAAGATGATGTTACCAGTTACAGAAAACTAAATAAAGTTAGATATCCATGTAAAATTTCTCCACATGACTTTAAAATAAGCCTTATTTTTATTTATGTCAAGTTTTTTGTTTTTTGTTTTGCGATCCTCCTGCCTTGGCCTCCCAGAGTGCTAGGATTATAGGCGTGAGCCACCACGGCCGGCCTGTGTCAAGTTTTAAATACTAGGTTGCAAAATACCTAATGATGTGGGCCTAAATCTGCGTTATTCTGACTGAGGCTTGCTGTTAAAACTCTTTTCCAACTAATATACTGCCCTATAACTTCTGAATCTGTACAGCAAAGTGTACTAGACCAATTCAAACAGCCTGAGAACACAGTCAGCATCCTCTAATCTGCAAAGACATAAATAATTTAGGCTTCAATGCCTTTCCTTCCAGTATTACCTGCATTGTCTGTGTCAGCTTGCTTTGATGTCTTCAAAAATCCATAAATTGGTTCTTGTATTGGGAAGTGGTCCCCCACTTTTCCTCAATGAGGCTCATAAACTAAATTTGCTCTTGGCTAAGGGCAGTTATATGAACCAAAAAGGACAGTTCAGCTTAGAAAGCAGCAGGCTGAATAACACTGCAGTCAGCAGAGCTGGCAAGGTGTTATGCTTGTCAGCCCCAGCCCCACAGCAGCCACAGCCTGCCTTCTCCCCTCACCCAACGAGGCCTCAGCATCATATCAACACAAAGCTCCAGGCAGTTTCTCCTGGTTCATCAAGATCACATGAAATTTAAACCTGTTTGCCATCCCTGTCATAAAGGAAAGAAGCAGCACACTGACTTTCAACCCCAACTGCATTTTGCTTATTTGTACTTAAATTAATGGGCTTTGCCAGTGTTAATGTCAGACTTCTTGGCATTCCATTTCTATGTAACTGATTGCTTTTGCATTTGTTTTTTATGGATGTTGAAGACTGTGCCTTATTCAGATTAGCTGTCTGGTTATTACCAAAATAAATCTTAATCTTTCTCAGCTAACTAATTCTTGATTAATGTTCCAAAAATAGCAAGTCTGTAGAAATGGGCATGTGGTCATTAATAGTGGGAAAGGAAATTGCTTTCATTTGGTAATTAGCTGAAGAGCTAAAGAATCCTGTGAGGGTTGGTGGCATTCGTGGCCATCCGTGAAGTAGTGTAGTACAGACACCGACTAGAATATACTGCAGTTCTCAGGTTGCATTCATCATGTGCTGTTCCTACTTCACAAGGCTTTCTTGACTGGGGGAGAAAAGACTGGGTAGTAGGTAGATCCCTGGGAATTGCTCCCAACCTGAAGTGTGCTATTGTGAAGGTGTTTCTTAAATGTGAGCATCTCATCTTGTGTGTTGGGAGTGGGGAGGCAGGGGTGTGTTAAGAATGTCCATCTTAAAAGGTTGCCAAACCAGAAGCATCTGAAAAGCAATAGCCCCTCACCTACCTTCTCCCAGCTTTCTGTCCCACTGTCTATACCCAACGAAAACCAAAGGACTTACACATTTTACAGCATATTTTCTACCAAATCTGAATTGAATTTTGAAAATCTTCGATTTATTTTTGTAGCTTAGAAAAGTAGGAACTCTCAGGAGTTAGCATACCATAAAATACGAGCTTTCAGTGAAATGGGCTAAAGTCAAGTGTAAGATGAGCCTGCAGGTAAAGAACACAGGATTTCCTAATACTCATTCCAAATATCCACGTTAGGTTAGCAGCAACATGATTTTCTTAATGCATATACTCACCACTAGAGGATGTTACATACTTCTCTGAATACCCAAGAACAGGCCTCAGTACTGATTCATAAGGAAGGGAATGACTGAATTAGTTACTATTGGAATTGTAATATTAAACAGGCTACGATAAAAATGGTATCAAGTCTGAAGCTGCAATTTGGATCATGGAATGTTTGGTGCAGAAGCAGCTCCATCAAACTAAGCTAGGAAAAGATCTTAGCTACTTTAAGAAAAGGAAATGAGTGGGCAAATCCTGTTTTGTATATGTGCAGGGCACTCACTACCAAGGAGCCCACCCATATGGTATGTGACTTTAGGGTCCACAGAAGGTCCCCATACACATATTAAAAATGAGACATTTTAACTCATTTTGATCTATAACCTGATGCTTTCTAGGATCCCTAATTTTTTAATACACAAATCGATATTTAAGATGAACTATTGATTTAGTAATGCCATTTAGTATCATATTACCTGAGATGCCACTTGAAGTTCTCACGAGGGGCTGGCACTCCTCTATAATTCCAAACACAACAATAATAGATAAAATATTTCAAGGGAAAATTTAAAAGACAGAACCAGGCTCAAAAATAAGAGATGCATCTTTGAGGATCAGAAACAGCATAAAAACTCAAGGGCTGAAGCCACAGGCCTACTGGACCCTGCATTCAAAGTCAGGCAGAGGCTGCTGGGAGCTTGGAACTAGGAGTACTCAATGTCAGGTACACAGGTTACATAAGCAACGTTGCTTGTTGGCAAGCCCTGTGATACTGGTATTGCTATCTGCAAATATTTAGTAATCACTTTGTCTCAAGCAGCCTTTTAAAAAACATCTTGTTTGCCTCATATAAAGAATGCTATGAGTCAGTTTCATAGTTTCTGGTCATGTAGTTTGTCTTTGACAACTATTAAACTCTGCTTAGTTTAGGTAGCCTTGTAATTATGTCTAGAAGAAGCTAGAAAATGTGTCTCAAATCTAAAAATTCATATCTGAGTTCTAACTTGTGCTATAAAAACACCAATTTCTTTTTTAAAAATTATTTATTGGTTTATCCTCTTCTGATCATAAACAACAGCATTATTGACTAGTACTTACTAGTATTGAACTCTTTCCCTATGCTATCTCCTTTAAACCTCACAACAACTTCATGAGAAATGAGTTGTGGACAGCACAGGTGTGTCACGCAAACAGGAAGTGGGAGAGGCTGGCTGTGTGTTCAATGGTTGTTGGGCTCTGAAGCCTGTGCTGTTTTTTTTGTTTTAGAGATAGGGGTCTTGCTATGTTGCCCAGGCTGGGCTTGAACTCCTGTCCTCAAACACTCCTCCCATCTTGGTCTCCTGTAATGCTGGGATTATAGGTGTGAGCCACCACGCTTGGCCCAATTTTTTTCACACTCAAATATGAAAAATGAGAATAGATTCTCTCTCTCTCTCCCCTCCCTCTCTTCCCCTCTCCCTTTCTCCCTCTCTCAATGGATTCTCTCTCTCTCTCTTTTTCTCTTCCCCTCTCCCACCTCCCATGCCCACCACCCCCAGTCTGGGAGATTTCCTTCTATTACCTGGAAGCAAGGAATGTTTATTTATCTTTGAAATCACTCAATCACTGAGGATCCTCACAGAGATAAATAACTGCCCAAGTTATGCCTTAACTGCCATAGTTTTCTGTGAAAAGAAGCCACTCTCTACTGGATTGGATGGTTTTGCAAATAATGTTAAGTAATAGATGCTCTATGAAAATACTCATTCATAGACTAAGAATATAAACACCCTCATACCTAGATGCTCTATGAAAATACTCATTCATAGACTAAGAATATAAACACCCTCATACCAAAGCCACTGGTGGTCTTTAGTTCTTCTCCAAGTATTTTTTTTGAGACAGAGTCTCACTCTGCTGCCCAGGCTAGAGTGAGTGCCGTGGCATCAGCCTAGCTCACAGCAACCTCAAACTCCTGGGCTCAAGCAATCCTACTGCCTCAGCCTCCTGAGTAGCTGGGACTACAGGCATGTGCCACCATGCCCGGCTAATTTTTTCTATCTATTTTTAGTTGGCCAATTAATTTGTTTCTATTTATAGTAGAGACGGGGGGTCTCATTCTTGCTCAGGCTGGTTTTGAACTCCTGACCTTGAGCAATCCGCCCGTCTCGGCCTCCCAGAGTGCTAGGATTACAGACGTGAGCCACCACGCCTGGCCTTCTCCAAGTATTTTTAATTATCTAATCCTTTTATCTCCTTTCTTGTTTTCTGTAGTCTGGAGTACAAGGCTATACATTCAATTCAGTTAACTATTTACCAGATGCCCAGCAAGCGCCAAGACCTGAGCTGAACATTTGATGTCTCAGTGACATGGGGGAGAACATGCTTCATATCATTTGGGAGAATATTTCCTTCCACCCCATGGTTTGTAACCTTGAATAGGATCCTTCCTCTTCTATCTGTGGGGACTATGACAAGGATATATGTTTGGCAGAATGTTCTTTTTGCTGACAATAGGGTACCCCATAAACAATATGCTGTCCAAAGCCTTGCAGCAGATCAACATTCTGAGGCTTAACAGCAGCATGCTTTGAGGGGGACACAAGAGAGTGACATAAGACATGCATTAGAAACCAGTGACCCTCAGCCCCTCCATGTCACTCATCACAGCAGATGACGATGATGCCCCCAGCTGTGATCTGGGGCTGGTTGTCCCTGGACAGGTTTTCATGCACAGCACCAACATACAAAACACAGAAGGAAATGCCAGTGTGCCTCTGATAGATCTGAGGGAATAACCCTCTCGGGCCCAGTGGGGACGCCACAGTTGCCCTTGGGGAGACTTGCTCTGATGCGGAGAACAAACTGCGTGGAGACCATGAGCAGATATCGTCAAGACAGCATTTAGTCCCCATCATTTTGCCCCTCCAGACTTCCTGGGGGGCAGCATGGTAAGTTTTTTTCATACAAAACACTAAATAAAGACTAGTGGGCTGGCTGGTTCAGGTGCATAGACAGCTTTTTGTAGAGGAAGGACAAGAAGTTCTAAATGTATGTTCTGTGTTTCCATTAACTCTCCATACACCACGCCCAACTGAGGCACCCCCAGCAGGAATTTCCACAGTCATCTAGGAAAACACACTGCATTAAACAGCCAAAGCACACAAATTTATTTTATAGGGGGTGGGGCTTACAGATGTATTTGGGGAAAATTAGTAAATGGCCCTTTGCTAACCATCTTCACTCTGTTTTCTTTTTCGTCCTTGAATATTCAGAGGTCTTGGGATCACCTGTCCCACCTAGTGTTTAAAGCAGACTCCTCCGGGAGGAGCAGAAATGCTCCTGCGAGAGAAACACAACTATGCGCCGTTATCTGAAATTTGCTCTAGTTTCACATTCTTAACATCTTAAAAAATAGAGTGAGAACTGGCTTCTTTGCTGTGAGGTGATGCTGAAAAATGACAGTGGCCAGTGAGCTGTGGCTGTCTGGGAGGTGAAGGTAGTTTCATTAAGCGGCGCCCGCCTGGGTGATCATCCCCACCACGGCTGCCATCCTTAGCTGCTCTGCGAGGATGTCAGACTCTGCCTCCTCTTCCTCAACGCTGCCTTGGGCTGGTGGTGACCTAGCCTCATGGCTAAAACCGAGGGCTTCGGCTCTGCCTGCCACGTGGGGTACAGACACGAGTGCGCACACAGCCACGGTCGGCTGCAGTGGATACAGCCCCTGTAAATATACTTTCTTGTAGACTCACAGAGATGTAGGAAGTCCTGCATCTTCCATCTGCTTCTTATCCACCCTGTAGCCACTCCTGGGTCTCCTCTTTTCGTCCTTGTGTGACTCCAATGTCTAAGAAACTAACACACGAGAATCATAACCCCTTTTTATTTTTTAAGTGCCTTCTGCCTAAGTATTTTCTATAGCTCAGTCCTTTTTTTCCCTTTTACAGAGCTGTGGCAGGGGCTTGAGTTTTCTGAGGGAAATGAGGACAAACACAAAGCCCCTTCTCTTGAACCTTCGCAGAGATTGACCCCACAGTAGTTGCCAAACACCAGTGGGCCGGGCTCTGCCAGGGCTGGCTTTGCTCTGCAATGAACGCCTTGCACTCTAGGAATGCCTGATTATCCTAAAAACTGGACACATTTTTTCTTGTCAGATAGTTTCTGTGGTCCTGCTTTGAGGTGGGGTGGATATGATGACCGCTGATGGTCCTAGCCCGAGGATTCTGTGACCCTAACAGCTGGGATCAAGTCTTAGCATCACCTTCTTTCTTCTCTTGTCTCTTGAATTCACATTATCTCTTTCTACCTTCTCAAGACTCTAACCTAGCAAATCCTCTGCATATCTGCACACATCTCTGGTTGAATTTCTGTCTTCACTGACTACAACTGCTTTGATCATGGTTCTCTGCCCCTCCCCTTGAGACCTAGGACCCATCCTTAGTAATTTCACTCTTTTCTCTCTAACTTGAGCAAAAAGTGTGGTGGGAGAGAAATACTGTTGCTTATATTAGCTTCCCAAAGTAATGATGCCATCTCTGGCAGGTAGATGAACCCACCTGGTCTCTGACCCACGGCCAGTCTCAGAACAAGTGACTCCACCTCCTGCCTTCAGTCTCCAATGTGTTTTAGTCCAGGGCAAGTAAATACCTGGGAGGGTTTAGTATTTTATTTGTGAAAATCTGTTAATTTTCTACCCTGGAGATCAATAAATTCTAACGTTTATTAACCTTGAGGGTAAGGGTGATATTTTAATTTTCATTTCTCTAACACTTATCACAATGTTTAGTACCTAGGGTAAGTCCCCAGCAAATGTTAGTTGAATGAACAGTTTTGCCTCTAATGGCAATTTTTCAAAATCCATGCATCGCTTGGCCTTGCTGCACATTTCAGCTGAGGAGCACTTTGGTTCACTGTTAGAGTAATAGTTGGATCTGATGGGTCAAAGCTGTGCACACAGTCATGGAAGAAACCACTGGGCTCATGAAGGGAATGATGGTTTCAGGCCACTTTATAAATAACTTTATGCAACACACAGATTCCTGAAAGTTACATGTGAGTTTGGATTTCTGGAAACCCAAGTTGTATTATCTTTACTCAAATGTTCTAACTTCATTTGATTGGACTCGGATAACCAATAAATTCCTGACATTTGGCTTTAAGTTTCTTTGCTTAGAAGCCTCTAAATCAAAAAGATATATAATAGATAAGAAGGGGCATGAAACAGTAAAATGACATGATTGAAAGGGTCATATAGCTTCAAATTATTATTATTATTTTTTGAGACAGAGTCTTACTCTCTTGCTCTGCTAGAGTGCCGTGGCGTCAGCCTAGCTCACAGCAACCTTAGACTCCTGGGCTCAAGCGATCCTCCTGCCTCAGCCTCCCGGGTAGCTGGGACTACAGGCATGCGCCACCATGCCCGGCTAATTTTTTCTATTTTTTTTTAGTTGTTTGGCTAATTTCTATTTTTAGTAGAGACCGGGTCTCGCTCTTGCTCAGGCTGGTCTCAAAATCCTGAGCTCAAACAATCTACCCGCCTCGGCCTCCCAGAGTGCTAGGATTACAGGCGTGAGCCACCACGCCTGTCCATAAAATCGTTTTATTACTACATGATTTTACAGATGGAGAAACTAAGGGGCTTAAGGGACTATCTAAGGCCACAGCCTGGATCCTGAGCCCTAGGCCAGGCTCTTTCCACTGTGGAGAAACCGAAAAGCTCAGTATGTGTAAAAAAGAACCCACTGGGAGCTGTCCTGTGACCGGGGACTCGCTGTTTGCCCGAATGGGCGGCCTTGTCAGCAGTCTCGGCTTGTGTCACGCAGCGGACTCCCTAACCGCTGCTTTGAGATGACTCGTGTAGTTTGGAGGTTTGGCCCCTCCAAGTCTCAAGTTGAAATTCCATCACGGGTGTTGGAGGTGGGCCCTGCTAGGAGGTGTTTGGGTCATGGGGCGGGTAATGAGTGTGTTCTCACCTGTTAGTTCTCCTGAAATCTGGTTGTTAAAAAGAGCCTGACACCTCCGCCCCGCCCCCATCCCCTCTCCCAGCATGTGACACTCCCGCTTCCCCTTTGCTTTCCACGATGAGTGGAGGCTTCCGGAGGCCCTCGCCAGAAGCAGACGCTGGTGCCGCGCCTCTTGCACAGCCTGCAGAGCCGTCAGCCAAATAACCCTCTTTTCTTTATGAATTACCCAGTCAGGTATTTCCTTTTTGGCGGTGCAAAAGGACAACACCCTTGACTGCAGGCCGGGCACCTGGCGGGGCGGCGGTGGGAAAGCGGGAGGTGCTCACTCCGGTGTTCGCTTGGACCTTCCGCCCACCGGATGCCCAAGTGCGTTGGGCTCCTTTGCTCTGGCTCAATCCTCCTCTGCCTGCAGCCTCCCCGCGCGCCAGTGGGTTCCAGCACTCCGGCAGACGGCGGAAGCAGGGAAGCGCCGCCCGCAGGGTTTCCGGCCCCGCCGGGGGAGCGGGCGGGCGGGCGGGCAGCCAGCCAGGCAGCCAGCCAGGCAGCGGACCCGGCAGGCGGGGCGGAGCCACCAGGGGGGATGAGGCGGTGCCACCACGCGGAGCCACCAGGCGGAGCCACCAGGCGGGGCGGGGCGGAGCCACCAGGCGGGGCGGAGCCACCAGGCGGGGCCTGACCTGCCGCTGGGAGAGGAGGGATTGGCCTTGGGGTCTCCACGCAGTTTGCGGCGGGGACCTACTAGACCCTGGCCTCAGGCTGTACACGTGCTTGCTTGTTCCCCAGGCTCCTGCTCAAGGGCAGAGCTGCAGGTACTACTGCTATACCAGGAGGCTGAGTGTCCTTGGCGTGCCCGCTCCGGGAAAGAGCCGTGGCCTTGCAGCCCTGCCGTCCACTCGGCGTGCAGCCGCAGCACTGCTCCAGCTGCCGCGCCACAGCCTTTGGGAGGCACCACGGTCAGTGGACAGTGGCCTCTCCACCCAGGTCGGTCTACGACTCCTGAGAAACCTGCACCTGAAAAAATGCAAGCCTTTACCTCCAGAGGGGGGCTAGTGGCTCTGGAATCTTCCCTTTTCACAGCTGGACATGGAGGCAGGATGGTGGGCCCATTTTGGATGGGCTGATTTGGGAGCTTCATTCTGGAAGAATTCTTTAAATCAGTGTTCCCCAGCCTTTTTGGCACTAGGGACCAGTTTTATGGAAGACAGTTTTTCCATGGACTGGGGTAGTGGGGCTGGAGCCCTGTGGCCTGGTTCCTAACAGGCCACAGACTGATACTGGTCCTCGGCCCGGAAGGTTGGGGACTGCAGCTTTAAATGGCCACCTAGTTTTGTTAGGGTTTGTCCCGATTGCTGAATACATCCCCAAAGGGAGTGAGCCCAGAGAAGCAGTGAGAGAGAAACTCAAAACTCAGTGTAACTTTGGATGTTCAGCGCTTTGCTTTGTGCTGCAGCCCACAGGGAAAGCTTTGCAGCTCTCTGAGAGGCTGAGGTGTGGCTCCCCAGCCAGCAGCATGGGGCCCACCCAAAGCCCTCAGAATTACCCACTTTGTTGCAAATGGACTGTGGAATCATTTTCTCCAGGAATTCAGACTAAAGCATTATTAAATTTCTACCATCATCATGTGTTTGGGTGTAAATGCAGCCCCAGTATTTCATCCTCTTAAATGTTGTCACCTAATGCCACTTAAAAGACACACTTCAAGGGACATTCTTTAACTTAACTCTTTCCTTGTCCTCCCTTGTATTTATTGCATTGCTCTGATGCTTCCTCCTCCTCAACACACCTGCTTATTTTAGAATATTAAAAATGGCCTAACCTACCTCATACCCATTAGGATGGCTTCTAGCAGAAAAACAGAAAATAACGAGTTTGGGGAGGATGTGGAGTAATGGGAACCCTTGTGCACTGTTGGTAGGGATGTAAAATGGTGCAGCTGCTGTGGGAAACAGGATGGCAGTTCCTTAAAAAGTTAAAAATAGAATTACCACATGGTCCAGCAAGTCCACTGCAGGGTACATAACCAAAAGAATGGAAATCAGAGTCTCCAAGAGATATTTGTGTACCTATGTTCATAGCAGTATTATTCACAGTAGCTGAAACGCAGAAGCAGCCTCAGTGTCAACAGATGAGTGGGCAAGCAGAATGTGGTGTAGACATATAATGGAATATTATGCCACCTTAAACGGCAGGAAATTCTGACGTGTGGTGCAACACAGATGAACCTTGAGGACATTATGCTGAGTGAAATAAGCTAGTCACAAAAAGACAAATACTTATATGAGGTACTTAGAGTGGTCACATTCACAGAGACAAAGTAAAATGGTGGTTGCCAGGGGCTGGGGGTTAGGGGGATTGGGGAGTTGGTGTTTAATGGGTACGGAGTTTCAGTTTGTGAAGATGAAAAGAGTTCTGGAGATGGATGGCGGTGATGGTTGAACAACAATATGAAAATACCTCATGCCACTGAATTGTCCACTTAAAAATGGTTAAGATGATAAATATGTTATGTGTATGTTGTCACAATAAAAAAATTGAGAAAAAAGCCCTGCAGCCTAATGAAAGACAGACATGAGCTGGCTGCACACTGTGCACAGGGCCCCGCGCAGGGCTGGGCTGGTGCAGTGGGGAACGCAGCCTCAGGAGCAATCTGTCTACGAAGGAAGACAGAGGACATACCGAATACCAGCAGCCCAACTAGAGTGCCTCAGGGAGGGAGAGAGAGGATGTTTTGCTAATGCAGAAAAGGGAACAATTATTCCCAGGGGTGGGAATTCGAGACCGCACCTAGCTTATTTATTTTTTTGTAGAGACAGGATCTTGCTGTGTTACCAATGCTGGTCTTGAATTCCTGGCCTCAAGTGATCCTCCTACCTCAGCCTCCCAAAATGCTGGGATTACAGACATGTGCCACCACAACCAGCCTCCAACAGAAAGCAATTTTCATTAGGTTTTTTTTGTGTATCCTTACAGTTTTTCTTTATGTCAGGAGCTTCTTATAACTTTCATCTTATTTAAAATCCTTAATTCTTAATTTTTCTCCTTCAGGCTCCTCCTCATTCACTGTCACCAGCTCACGACTCCTCCTCAGATGGGGACATAAAGGGACTGGGTGGGGTGGGAGGGAGGCAGAGTCAAGAGAAGTGGGGGTGGGGGCTGGCCAGACCCCCAGTATCCAGGGGCCTGGGGTTTGGAGCGCGAGGAAGGACCACTTGAGACCAGATTGTACCGAATTATGAGTCTTTAATAGCTGGCCAGCAACCATCCCTGCTCTGGCAGAGTCCAGATACAGAGAATGGCCACGAGCCAAAAAAGCAAGGAGCTCTTATACTATTCTAAATTGGGACTATGTGACATTAGGCACATAGGGT
>CAUYRT010082753.1:0-22633 GCA_963574885.1 Lepilemur ruficaudatus | reverse complement strand
GCTCACGCCTGTAATCCTAGCACTCTGGGAGGCCAAGGCGGGTGGATCGCTCAAGGTCAGGAGTTCGAAACCAGCCTGAGCAAGAGCGAGACCCTGTCTCTACTAAAAATAGAGAGAAATTATATGGAAAACTAAAAATATATAGAAAAGATTAGCCGGGCATAGTGGCTCATGCCTGTAGTCCCAGCTACTCTGGAGGCTGAGGAGGAAGGATTGCTTGAGCCCAGGAGTTTGAGGTTGCTGTGAGCTGATGCCACAGCACTCTAGCCTGGGCGACAGAGTGAGACTGTCTCAAAAAAAAAAAAAATTGAAAATGGAACTATCATATGATCCAGCAATCCCACTTCTAGGTATTTATACAAAGGAAATGAAATCAGTATCTCAAAGAGATACCAGCACTCCCATGTTTATTGCAACATGATTCACACTAGCCGAGATGTGGAAACAACCCAAGTGTCCATCAGTGGATGAATGGATAAAGAAAATGTGGCATATATTATGTTAAGTGAAATAAGCCAGACACAGAAAGACAAATATTGCATGATCTCACTTATATGTGGAGTCTAAGAAAATCGCTCACAGAAGCAGAGAGTACAGTGGTGGTTTCCAGGGGCTGGGGGGGTGGAGGAAATGGGGAGATGTTGGTCAAACGGTACAAACTTTCAGCTGTAAGATCAACAAGTTTTAGGGTTCTGATGCATGGCGTGGTGACTATTGTCGATAACACTGCAGTGTATATTGAAATATCCTAAGAAAGTAGATCTTAAGTGTTCTCACCACACATAAAAAAAATCATAACTATGTGAGGTGACGGATATGTTAATTAACTTGAGTGCAGTAATCATTCACAATGTATATGCATATTAAATTACCATGTTGTGTACCTAAAGGCATACAATTTTTATTTTCAACTATACCTCCATAAAGCCGGTGGGGAGAATAAAAAGGGAGTTCCAACAAAAGGCTTTGGAAGTTCAGAAGTGGAACAAAGGGGAGAATGACTTTTAACCTGTCTGTGGACAAGGATTTAGCCCACCTGTGAGTTTACTCACCAGGCACGTGGGGAGGGCGTGGGAATGTGTGGAAACCACATGCACTTCTGAAACCCACTCTAAGACAGCCTTAACATATTCAGGAATCCGCTTGATTATTTACAAGACATTTACTTTTGGTAAGTCCTGCCTTCGTCAAGGTGTAGAGCAGTCCCCGGGGGCCAGGAAATATTGTTTGTGAGCTTGGTAAAGGCTTTCTGACGGCTTACAAAGCAGTCATGCCTCCCTGAGACTCTAGAATGCTGCGAAAATACTCAGATGCCTGCAGACAGCATCAGCACAGAGGAAATGTTCTTTCACGCTCCTGTGGAACAGCGGGGCCTACTTTCCAAGTCAGATGTTACCAGCAACATGCAAAACAGTCCTGCTGGGGCCGCGCCAGCAGGGAGGGGGGTGCCGAGGGAACCCAGAGCCTGGCCACTCAGCCTTGCCTCGCCCCCTGAGGCAGCCCTGACTCTCTCCTCCGGAGGTCCCAACTTGAAAAGCACTACACTGATGTCACCCTCTGCTGTAGGTGCAATTCTGACATGGCCCCTGTTATGGGTTGAATTGTGTCCCTCCCAAAAAGAGATATGTTGAAGTCCTAACCCCTAGCACCTCTGAATGTGATCTTATTTGGAAATTGGGTCTTTGTAGATGTAATCGAGTTAAGATGAGGTTACAATGGACTAGGCAGTGTCCTTATAGGAAGAGAAGAAGAAACAGATACACACAGGGAGAAGGCCATGTGACAAGGGAGACAGAGATGGGAGTGACACATCTGCAAGCCACGGAACACCAAGGAGCGCAGCAGCCACCAGTCACTAGAAGGAGGCAGGGGATTTTCCCCTAGAGAGAACACAGCCCTGATGACACCTGGATTTGGACTTCTAGTAAAAGAATAAATTTTGGTTTAAAGTCACTAAGTTTGTGTAATTTGTTATGGCAGCCCCAGGAAACCAATATAGCCCCCAAGATACACCCACCCCCTCGTGTACAAGCCCTGTATTGCACAGTTGACTTTAAGAGAGAGAGAGAGAGAGAGGGATTATCCTTGGTAGGCCTGACCTAATCAGGTGTGATGGTTAATTCTATGTGCCAACTTGACTGAGCCACTGGTGCCCAGACACCTGATTACACACTATTTCTGGGTATGTCAGTGTAGGTGTTTCTGGAAGAGATTAGCACTGGAATTGGTGGGCTGAGTAAAGCACATGGCCCACCCCAATGTGAGTAGTCCTCTTCCAACCCATGGAAGAACCAAGTAGAACAGAAAGGAGGAGGAAAGTTGAGTTCTTTCTCTATACCAGCCTGCTTGAGCCTTTGGACTGGGAGTCGCACCATTGGCACTCCTGGTTCTCAGGCCTTTGAATTCAGACTGGAATTGACACCTCTGGCTTTCCCAGGTCTCTGGCTTGTAGATGGCAGACGGTGGGACTTCTCAGCCTCCATAATCAAGTGAGCCAATTCTTTATAATAAATCTCTTTGTATATATCTATTATCTTAGTCCATTCACATGATATAAAAAAAATACCGTAGACTAGGGATAATTTATAAACAACAGAAATTTATCACTCACAGTTCTGGTGGTTGAGAAGTCCAAGATCAAGACAATGGCACATTTGGTGTCTGGCAAGGGCCTGCTCTCTGCTTCATAGATGGCACCTTCTCACTGCGTCCTCACATGGTGGAAGGGGCAAATGAGTTTCCTTAGGCCTCTTTTGTAGGGGCACCAATCCCATTCATGTTGGCTCTGCTCTTGTGACCTCATCACCTCTTAAAGACCTCACTTCTTAATATTATTGCATTGGGGATTAGGTCTCAGCATATGAATTAGGGGGCCACAAACATTTGGATCATAGCATCTATACCTACATCTATCCTGTTGGTTCTGTTTCTCTGAGAACGAAGGCTAATACAGAAATTGTGACGTGAATCTGCAGAGAGCAGGCAGTTAGCACCAGCTGTAAGTGCGCTGAGGTTCATGGCTGTTTGTATGTTTGGGATGGCTTATAGCAGAGCATCCTTGGGTTTTATGAAGAAGGTTCTCTTTGCATCTGATGTTAATTTTTTTGACTCTAAAGATAGGGCCTTGGCCCTGCCTGAGGCACAATCTCAGGGTCACCTCCTTCTCCCTCCTTGCAGGAGTCTGGCTGAGGTTTGCAGAAGCTGTTCCTCTCACCTTCCTGACACCTTGGAATCCTGCTGGTGCCATTTCTGCCTCCGATGCCCAAATGCAGCCACTGCAGAGCCATGTGTGGGTCACAGGTTGGAACCTCCAAAGGAAAGCCGCATGGGCTTCCTTCTTCTCCCCTGCAGGCACCTCCTCAGTCCTGCTGCCTCTAGGTTCTGGCTGGGAGAGGCCCCAAGTCCAGTGATTGGAGCCCAGCAGCTGCCATGAAAGGAGAGCACCCGGGGGTGGAAATGCACCAGAGATCGTGATACTTGCTCCATCTGCAAATGAATAAAGAATCAACGTGCCAATATGCCCTGAAGCTATGATTTCCTTTCTAGTAGTGACAAGGTCCCAGAGCAAGTTCTGTGTGTCCTTGATCTCCAATGACAGTGTCTCACTTCCAGTTTGGCTGATGTGAATGGCCTAATCCGAGCCTAAATCCTTGCCCGGACTATCTCCAGGAGTAAGCAAAGGGGCCCCAGATGAGCAGCGAGCTTTGTGACACAGAGGCAGTGTCTTCTCCCCCGGTGGCTCAGGAGGCACCGCGCACAGCAGAGGTGTCCGACAGGTGGGCTCTGGCAGCAGACTACTTAGATATAGATCCCAGTTCTTCCCCTTAAGGCTATGTGGCCTTGGGCAAGAGGGGAGGACTTGCCAAAGGTCAGACAGAGAGTTGGAGCAGCCTCGTCAAAGGCTGGGTGGAAAGAGAAAGGGGCCAGCATTTGGTTGTCCCACCCAGACGGTCGTGGGTGTGTTCATTTTCTACCATCGCATAACAGATCAGCACAAACGTAGCTTTTCAAACCCCTGTTTACTGTCTCCTAGTTCTGTGGGTTAGAAGCCCAAGCAGGGTTTAGCCGGCCTCTCTGCTCAGGGTTTCACGGCAGATTACATTTCCTCATGGATGTAGAACTGAGGTCCCAGCTGTCTTGCCGGCTGCTGGCCAGGGACGGCCCTCGGCTCCTGGATGTGCTTCTCAGGTCCTTGCCAGGTGGCCTTCCCTGCAGATTCTCCACACTTCCCAGCCTCTCTTGCCAAAAAGGGCCCCTTCCCTTTTAAGGAATCACCTGAGCACTAGTCAGGGTTCTCTGGAGGCACAGAACCAATGGGACATAGACAGAGAGAAAGAGAGGGTGCATGCCGTGGGCGCCCTGAGTCATGGTTCCACTTGCTGCACTTTCAGATTCCCATAATTGACTGCAGTCTGAAAATCTTCAATGGAAAATTCCGGAAATAAACAACTTACAAGTGCTCAACTGCAAGCCTTTCCGAGTAGCATGATGAAATCTCGCACCATCCCACTCTGTCCTGCCTGGGACGTGAATCATCCCTTTGTCCGGCGTATCAGTTGTTGGAGACGCTCCCCACCTGTTAGTCACTTAGTAGCCACCGCAGTTATCAGAGGGACAGACCACACGAAGGGTGAGTACAGTGTAGTGAGATATTTTAAGAGAGAGAGACCACATTCACGTAGCTCTTATTACGGTAAATTGTTATAATTGTTCTGTTTTATTATTTTGTTGTTCATCTTTTAATGTGCCTAATTTATAAACTAAACTTTATCATAGGTAGGTACCTATAGGAAAAAATGCATATATAGGGTCCAGTACTATCCACGGTTTCAGACATCCATTGGGGGTCTTGGAACACATCCCTCTCAGATAAGGGGGACGACTGTACCTAGATATACAGAGATTTACTATAAGGAATTGGCTCACACAACTATGGAGGCTGAGATGTCCCACGATCCGCAGCCAGCAAGCTGGAGACCAAGAAAAGCTGCAACTTCTGTTCTGAGTCCAAAGGCCTGAGAACCAGGAGTGCTGGTGTAAGTCCCAGTCCGAGAGCAGGAGAAGACCGATGTCTGAGCTCAAGCAGTCATGCAGAGACAGGGAACTCAACCTTCCTCCACCTTTTGTCCTCCATGGGTTGGATGAGGCCACCAATTCAAATGCTAAAGTCTTCCAGAAATACCCTCACAGACACGCCCAGAAATAATGTGTCATCAGATATCTGGGCATCACGTGGCCCAGTCAAGTTGACACATGGAATTAACTGTCACACCTTCCAAACATGGCAGCAGAGCAAGCTCGGGGCTGCCAGGGACCAAGGGGCCTCCCTAGCATTTGCCACCTCTGCTCTGGGAGGCAGACACCTTCTAGCTGTACCAACGCTTCCTTCTGCTTCCTGAGTGAGCTGTCCTCTCTGTGCACCTGTAGGTGCACATGCCTAAGACAAGGCAGCAGGCGTGAGATGCCCGCAGGTGCCCACCCCTGAGGACAGAGTGGACACAGCCCCTGCCACTGCAGAGAATGCGCCGGAACTGACCACCTCTGCCCATGACTAGGACCCCTCCGGGAGAACAAAACCCATCACCACCTGGGTCCAGGGCTGGTTGTGGGGAGAGGGTGGAACGAGAAAAAGGACAGGCAGCTACCTGTGCAGTTGACCAAACAGGGACCCTGTCTGGAAGAAGAAACCAGACACCCGCTGTGGTTCAAATCCTAAATACGGAGCAAATCTGGAGGATGGCACCACGTGGCAAAGAGGGTGTCAGGGAAGAGCCAAGTCCTTTTCAGGTCAGAAGGAAAAGTTCCTCCTGAGCCCAGCAGTCTCCACACCTAGTCTCAGGGATTTCTTGGCTGCTGTGCTGTGGAATGACCCTTCCTGCTCACGGAAGTCTATAAATACCACCTAGGTGACCTCTTTAAGAGCCAGGAAGAGTCTCTGCCCAGCACAACCACGTTTGTAGACATTGCACACATCAAAGAAGCAGCTTCCCCAACACGTGGGTGGATTGTGCTAGCCAACAGTCAGCAGAAAATGATGCCCTGCTAGGAAGCCCTGCAGCTGTCGGCCCAATTAGGACCCTACTCGGGTTGCAGGAGGCTGGTGACCTCGATGTTCCACTTACACATTCCAATTGCATGGATCCTGAAAACACAACCAGGGCTACCCTGGGAGAGCTGGCTGCTTAAAAATCCAAAAGGATGAGGTCTGGGAGCCATCAGGGCAGCTTGCCTCACCTGCAACAGGTGAGCTTGGCTGTTCAATGATCAGTGAAAGACACAGGCTCAGGGGTCTCAGAAAAGATGTCTCCAAACTTCACAACACCAAGACACTGACATCATACTCATCTCTGCCCTTGACAGCAACTCTGACTGCAAGCACACGAGTGGAAATCAAACACCTCCCCTGGCATTTTTTCTGAGAGTCTTTGACCAAGTTTATTTTAAACCATGCCTGGAATAAGAATGCCAAAACAGGAAGGCCTTCAGAGATCTTTGCATCCTAGTCCTTCCTAGAGCAGATGAAAAAGCTGACGTCTGGAGAGCAGAGGAAATTTGCCCAGAGCTCATCAGAATGAGGGATAGAATGATGAACCCCAGGTTGTCTTTTTGAGAACAAAAACGCAAACCATTGCAAAGATTTGGCAGCATTCTATTTCTTAAATCGAGGCATTTGGGTTTGTGGATGTTTGTTTTATGCTTTATAAATTATACCTAAAGATAGTCTTTTGTGTGTATTATTTTAATTTTAAGAATTTAAGGCCGGTGACTGGGCACGGTGGCTCACACCTATAATCCTAGCACTCAGGGAGGCCGAGGTGGGTGGATCGCTCAAGGTCAGGAGTTCTAAACCAGCCTGAGCAAGAGCGAGACCCCATCTCTACTAAAAATACAAAGAAATTAGTTGGCCAACTAAAATTATATAGAAAATATTAGCCGGGCATGGTGGCTCATGCCTGTAGTCCCAGCTACTGGGGAGGCTGAGGCAGGAGGATCGCTTGAGCCCAGGAGTGTGAGGTTGCTGTGAGCTAGGCTGAGGCCATGGCACTCTAGTCCAGGCAACAGAGTGAGATTCTGTCTCAAAAAAAAAAAAAAAAAAAAAAAAAAAATTAAGGCTGAGCACAGTGGCTAGAACCTGTAATCCCAGTATTGGGACGCCAAGGCGGGAGGATCACTCCAGGCCAGGAGTTCGAGGCTGCAGTGAGCTGTGATGATGCCACTGCACTCCAGCCTGGGCCACAGAGTGAGACCCTGTCTCTGAAAAAAAAAAAAAAGACTTTAAACATTTAGCTCTTTGAATTTCTGAGTGCAGAAGCACTTCCTTGTAGGTGAACCCTCAAAGGCTGTCTGTAACTCCATCTGGGCACGAGTGTGCAAATGGCCATAGGTGCCCTCAATTGGTGGTGGGAAGGGTGAGTGCACTTTGCACTGATGAAAGCTTTGTTTGTACCCATGGAAGCTCATGACTTGAAAGTTTGCAAGTAGGGATACTTCCCCATCATGCAGCCCGCCCATCTCCGAGTCTTACCCCATAGCGAGCTGCGATCTCCGGGCTCGGGAGGGAGAGGGTCGGGAACAGGATGAAACTTGGGATCAGGTGGGGAATGTAGTGGGATTCGGGAATGATCGCAGAGTGACAGGGTAAAATCACAGACGGGCTAGAGGAAGTAGTGTCTGTTGTCCTTGCCACATGGCCATCAAGACACTTGATTTTATGTTGCTGTTCGTCCATTTTGCTATGGCCACATCACAATGGCTGCGCCAAACCCTCCATCATGACAACTAAACGCAACTAACTGCCAGATCCTGGATTTGATCCTGGGCCAGAGAAAAGACACGAGTCGGGTCACTGGAGAAATTCGAGTAAGGTCTGTAGACTAGTTCATCGTATTGGACCACTGTTAGTTTTCTGGTTTTGGTCATTGTACTTAGGTTATACAAGATGTTAACAGCAATGGGAAGCCGGGTGAGGGCTTCACAGTCTCTCTGTGCTATTTTTGCAACGTTTCTGTACATTGAATATTATTTAAAAATAAAAAGTTCTTTTAAGTTAAAAGATAAATTAAAAGTACTCCTCAACACATGGGCTGTACCGGTAGGCAAACAGCTCCTACTCAGAGAAATGTCCCTGTGCAGTTTCAGAGGACTTCCTGGGAAAGAAGTTGGGAACTTTCTATGGAGCTCGGGGCTTTCAGGGGGGTCCACCCATCTGTCCCTGGGAGGTCCAGTAGGAGCTCTGCCCCTTAAGGGTGACAAAAGTCAACAGCTGAAGCTGGCCTTGCAAGAACAAGCCTAAGCTTCCAGCCTCAGGGGCAAGCTGGTCAGAGCCTTTTGACCTCAAGCCTTTAGTTATACAGTTGACCCTTGAAAAAACAGAGGTTAAGGACACTGATCCCCCACGCGGTTGAAAATCCACGTGTAACTTTTGACTCCCCCAAAACTTAACTACTAATAACCTACTTTTGACCAAAGCCTTACGGATTAATTGAGCAATTAACACATATTTTGTATGTTATATGTATTATATACTGTATTCTTACAATAAAGTAAGCCAGAGAAAAGAAAATGTTACTAAGGAAACCATAAGGAAAACAGATTTACTATTCATTAAGTGGAAGTGGATCATCATAAAGGTCTTTATCCTCATCATCTGCACATTGAGTAGGCTGAGGAGGAAGAGGAGAGATTGGTCTACTTAATTATTACTTAATTGGACCTTCACAACAACCCCTGAGTGAGGAATTATCAGCCCCATTTTATAGATGTGCAAACTGAGACTCAGGAAATGATCCCCTTGTGGAGGCTACAAATTCTCGGAAGCTCCTTTCACCAAGAGGCAGGGGTCTGTGCACCCTCCCCTTGAATCTGGGCTGACTTTAGTAATCAGACAGTCAGTTGGGTAGGGTAAAAGTGATGCCATGATGCTTTGCAGCTTCCAATTAATGCTCTAGAACATTCGTGCTGCTGCCCTGAGCCATTGTATAAACAGTCTCACTGCCCCGGGTCCCACCATGCAGCAAGGAAGCCCAGACTCACTCTGCGATGTGCCCTGCCATGCCCTGGCCATTCCATCCTCCACCACCCCACCCATTCTGGCCCATCCTACCCTCTTCTCCCTGCACCCCTCCACCTGCCTCGAGCCAGAACCACACAGCCAAGCACTTCCAGAATTCCTGACCCATAGAAATCACAACAGACACTACGTTTGGAGTGATCCATTTAATGTCACTAAGTTTTAGGGTGGTTTGTTTGAGCAGCCATAGATAACAGAACATGCCTCAAGGTCTCACAGTAGCCAAGCTGTGATTTGAAACTGACTCTTTTTTTTTTTTAACATTAACTCTCGGATTCACAGGCAGGAAAAGAGAAATCCCTCTTTAAAAATGCCAAAAGGTAGCACTTTGGGAGGCTGAGACAGGAGGATCGCTTGAGGCCAGGAGTTCAAGACCATCCTGAGCAACATAGCCAAACCCTATCTCTACAAAAAAAGAGAAAAATTTAAAAATTAGCCGGGTGTGGTAGCACATGCCTGTAAGTCCCAGGTCCTCAGGAGGCTGAGGCAGGAGGATCACTTGAGCTCAGGAGTTCAAGGTTGCAGTGAGTTTTTTTTGCTTTTTGTTATTATATTTGATTGACACATAACTGGACATATTTATGGAGTACATTGTTTTATTTGGATACATGTATATAATGTGTAATGATCAAATCAGGGTAATTAGCAGACCCATCACCTCAAATGTTTATCATTTCTTTGTGTCAGGAACTTTCACAATCCTGTCTTCTAGCTATCTGAAAATGGACAACAAACTGTTGCTAATTATAGCCACCCTAAAGTGCTACAGAACACTAGGGCTCAATCCTCCTACCTAGCTGTACTTTTTTATCTGCTAACCAACCTCTGTCTGTCCTCCCCTCTCCCCTCCCTTCCCAGCCTCCAATAACCTCTGTTCTACTTGGGATTTCTCTGAGCTCAACCTCTTCAACTCTCACATATGAGTGAGATCATGCGGGGTTTGTCTCTCCAGGCCTGGCTTGTTTCACTTAACATGATGTCCTCCAAGCTCATCCACCTTGCCACAAATAACAGAACTTCGTTCTTCCAGAAAGAAATCTTAAATCATTATGGATCACGAGATCATGTGCCTCAGAGCGAGAAAAACCGTGTTAGGAAACGAGAGTAGGGAGGGAAGGATGGAAGGAAGGAAGGAAGGAAGGAAGGAAGGAAGAAAGGAAGGAAGGAAGGAAGGAAGGAAGGAAGGGAGGGAGGGAGGGAGGGAGGGAGGGAGGGAGGGAGGAAGGAAGTAAGGAAGGAAGGACGGAAGGACGGAAGGAAGGAAGCCCCCGCAGGATGCCAAAGGCCGTGCAGGCTGGCACCCCGCCCCGCCGGGGGGGGGGGCGGGAAGGGAGGAAGGAAGGAAGGAAGGAAGGAAGGAAGGAAGGAAGGAAGGAAGGAAGCCCCAGCAGGAAGACAAAGGACGTGCAATGTGGCAAGTTGGGTGGCGAGTTAACATGGGACAGAGACACTGGGAATGGCTGTGTGGCTTTGGAACAAAAGGTAGGTTAGCAAAGCTGCTAAATGCAAGGTGGGTGGATGTGGGACTCCATGAAGGATGGCTGCTGTAGTGAGGGAAAGGCTGGCAGAGAAACCCTGATTTCGGGCCCAGGCGCTGGGTCGGCATCCATGCTGCCATCATCTCGAAACAACCGTGGCAGGTTCAGGGTCCTGACCGTGTGTTAATAATCCATGCCTCACTGGGAAGGGGCAGTGGCGGGTGGTGGCAGGCCTAATTAGGGAGGGCGGGCGGGCCTGCTGGCTCTGGCTCGACAGAAGGCAAATTTATCACTCTCTGAGCACGAAGGACAGTCCCATGAGACTGAAGCCTGTGGAGGGCGGGGCGAGGGGGGCTGGGGGTTCATGAGATCCCCACTAAGCCAGCCCGGGAGGGGCAGGGAGGCATGGGGCTGTCAGGAAGGGCCCTCAGCTTTTTCTCTTTTTCTTTGCAGCTCAGACTCGGCCTTCCTGGTAAGGGCTGGGAGCTGGCCGGCTGGAATAATGTTGTCTTCAAGCCTGAGTGAGCTCCGTCAACTCCGCACTCTGAGATGCGTTTGGAGTCCAGACCCACATCCAAATCTGTGACTCAGTCCTGGCCTGCGGGTCACTCTGATTGGTTTAGCATCTGCACTAGTTTCCTGTGGGTGCTGTGACAAATTGCCATGAACGCAGTGGCTTATAACAACACAAATTTCAATTGAAAACAGGTCTTCAAACAAATGCTTGTACCCAAATGTTCATGGCAGCAGTTTTCACGGTAGACGAAAAGTGGAAACAGCCCAGATGTGCATCAGCTGATGAATGGATGAATAGAAAGTGGTGTATCCATCAATGGGATGTTATTGGGCAGTCAAGATGTCAGCAGGTTGGTTCCTCCTGGGGCCTCTCCCCTTGGCCTGCGGACGGCCGCCTTCTTGCCCTGTCCTCACGTGGTCTTCCCTCTGTTCACATGCATCCCTGCTGTCGCCCCCGATCCCTCCCTAATTTTCCCTTCTCATAAGGACGCCAGTCAGAGTGGATTAGAGCCCACTTTAATGGCCTCATTAACTACCTCTGTAGAGGCTCTATCTCCAAATACAGTCCAAATATCCTTAGATACTAGAGATTAAGGCTTCAACAACTAGACAGTGGAAAATTTCAGATCATAACAGATGCTTAAAATGGGCTTGGTGCTGTGACGATACAGATCCTGGTTCTCTCTCCTGCCTGTGTTCGCCTCCCCTCCTCCCCTCCCAGCCCCTCCCCTTCCTCCTGAGAATCAAAGCCAAGGTGGCCCTGGGAGGGGCCGACGTGTGGTGTAACTGAGTCTGATGAGTGTCTCCAGAGCTAGATTAGGGTCAGGAGACTTGTTCAGGTTTGGGGTGTGCTCTGGGTTCCAAGGGACCCCAAAGGTTCAAGGAGGCCTATCCGTGGGTGAGGCCAGAGTGGAGGAACCACGGTGAGGATCTGCAGAGGTGTAATCAGTGGGTTGGGATGCAGTCAGGTGGCAGGCAAGGTCGTTATCTTTGGTGTTGCCCTCTCCTCCATGACACTGATGGAGGGACCTGCTTTCCTCTTAGAGCAAGATGAGCCTTGGGGCCAGCTCTGAGCCTCAGTTTCCCAGCATGGAGACTAAGACCAGTGCAGCCCACGCAGTCTCTTATCCAAAATCTTGGGGCCAAACGTGTTTCAGAAGTCAAAACATTTCTGATTTTAGGAAGATGGTACAGTGCACATACAGTATGTTACACGGTACCCCCAGCAGGGTCTAAGGTTGCACCCCATAATCTAACACATTGATACTTCTGCAGCAAAATGCGGAATATCTACATTATGTCAGATAAACCAGGACGGTAAATAGCCTTTCATCAGGTTTTACAGCCAAATAAGTAAGAAAAAAAAAGCATTGTGTTTCCAGAGCTTTTCTAGATTACAGAATTGAAACACGATTTTGGACCTACAATGTGTATTTTGGAGGACTGCTGAGGGACTCGATAAGAAATGACAGTGGGAGTTTGAATGAACATGTGCTGGGAGAAGACAGGGACATCCTCTCTGCTGCTTGCAAACTCTTCCCCCTTAGTAGGAGGTTCTGAGGGTATCTCCTCCCTGTGGCCACCAGCTGCCATGGAGGCTGCAGACCTAGGTGGTGTGGCCAGCAGTGATCCATCCTCCAATCTCCTGTAGGGTCACAGCGCCCGCCCACCACGGCCATTGCTCTCCTGTCTGCTGACACCTGGCCACAGCCAGCCAGAAAGACGACTCCCCGCCTCCATCTCCGAAACGCCCTTCCCTTTCCCATGTGGGCAGCTGAGCCCTCTCCTGCCACCTCTCAACCAGCTGGTCAGCGTCTGGCACAGGCCTGGCCGCTGAGGAACTGCCCGAGACCGGGGACCGAGCATCAAGGCACAAGCAGACCTAAGCGGAATCTCCAGTCCCCCAAGCCAACGTGGGAACAGATTTGGGGTGACAGCTAATTGGATTCAAGCACAAGGACATTAGGAAGAATCAGCAAACACCGTTTTACCCAGGCTGTGTGGTATTTTGCCTCTAAAAAGTATCAACAATCGATAATTAATTGGGCTTTCATGAAAATAGAGAGATTGGGAATTTGGGGGTTTCTATTTAGAATCTGCTTTAGACACTCAAAAAGCTGTGTGGTCTTGGGCAAGTCCTTCAACTCCTCTACCTCTGTTAGCTCACCTCTAAAAGGGCAACAGTGATGCTCCCTCCCCCCGAGATATGTGTGAGGATTAAATAAAATACTGAATGTGATGGACACACTTAGAACTCACCATCCTTGCAGACATGAAACCCCAAGCAGAAGCCCTGTGCGCCCACCTTCCACCGCCCCCCAGTCTGCCCTCGACCTTCTCTGTTCCAGCCTCACCAGCCCATGTCGGGGGCTCAGAAATCACCATGTTCATTCCTATCTCAAAGCCTTACACAGCCTCTCCCTGGCTTCTACGTGTTATTCAGGTCTCTGCTTAAACATTCGCCCATCAGTGAAGTCTTCCCCGACCCCATCCCAATTAGCCCCCACCCCACGGTGACTCCCTGGCAGTGATTCGTGACCCCAATCTAGCCTATGGTTTACCCATCATGTGAAGAATCAGGTAGGATGTATGTGCACAGCTTCGGGCAGACATCATCAGACCAAGGCCAAAGGACAGAGGTGAAAGGATGGGAATACACATGAGAGGTCAGCAAACTGTTTCGGTTAAGGATAGAATAGCAAATATTTTAGGATTTGCAAGCATTACGGACTAAACGCATGTGTTCCCTCCCCACAACACACACTCCAAATTCATATCTTGAAATCTAATCCCCAGTGCGATGGTATTTGCAGATGAGGCTTTGGGGAGGTAATTAGGTCATGAGGGGGGAGCCCTCGGGAATGGGATTAGTGTCCTTACAAGAAGAGGCCCAGAAGAGGGCCCTCACCAGAACCCGACCACGCTAGCATCCTGATCCCGAATTTGCAGCCTCCAGAACTGTGAGAAACAAATTTCTGTTGTTTACAAGCCATGCAGTCTGCGGTACTTTGTTATAGCAGCCCAAAGGGACAGAGACAGCAGGCCTTACGGTCCCTGTCATGTCTGTTCAACTTTGTGGCTGAAGCTTAAAGCAGCCACAGACAACATGTAAACGAATGAGCGTGGCTGTGTTCCAACACTTTATCTAGGAAAATTGGCAGCAGGCTGGGCTTGGCCCACAGGCCACCGTTTGACCAGCCCCACACGGATGTTTAATCGATGAATGAGGTCATCCCAGAGTACAGGATCCTCAAGATCCAAGTATGTGGAGAAAAAACAGAAAAAGAGGGCAAGAACGGGAGAAGTGACATCTGGAGTCAGAAAACTGCTGCAAAGATCTAAACGAGCTTTAGATACACACTCATCTGTACAAATATAAATCAGCCGCAGGCCTGCTCACACTCACTTCCACTTGGTCTCCTAGACAATTTCTTTTATGGAAACCTAGGTCTTATTTTAGAAGTTAATAGGAAGATGTGATTCGATTTACGGAAACTCCTTCTACAGTCAACTTTGTTGAAAGCCATCCTAGAATCAGATTTCCAATGTTCAAAATCAGTCAGAATTCCCCCTTGTCATGACGACTAAGTGATTGGTCCCCTCATGCTCGGACATTTAGTGAGAGGGAACTTGCGTCCTCATGAAGCCATCTGTCGCGCAGTTGGGTGCTTCCGCAGCAGCAAATTTCTCCTTCCCTTCCACCAAACTGTCTCGCTGGCTCTCTTGTAGATTGATAACTAAGTTTGATGCTCAGATGCCTGTGTTTTTAAGCATGATAAAAGAGAATCTTCAAAACCTACAAGGGATTGCCCAAAGGGTTATTTCTCCCTCTGTTACAAACATCTCAACAGCATCAAGCAAGCCTGAGCTACTTGGCTCGAACTGACCTTGGGTGGCTAGCTGCTTGATTATCTATTTCACATCCCTTGTGGGTGGGCTCCACCAACATCAGTGAAATTCACACGGAAGACAAAAGCAAATGCTAAGAAGTCTCTATCCCTTCCATAAATATTTAGTGATGAATATTTCCAAATCCCTGTCTAGCAATTACATGAGTTTCCCAGTGAAGCAGCAAGCTTAACACTTCCGGAGGCATTTGTGGAAGGCAAGAGAAGCATCTGTCAGAGGGGAATGTGGAGAGCATTCTTATTCTGCATAAGAAGTCTGTATTACTCTGTATGAGTTACCTACTACTGCATAAAAAAATACCCCAAATTTAGTGGCTTAACCAACAATAAACACAGATTATCTCTCATAGTTTATGTAAGATAGGAATTTGAAAGTGGCTTGCATAGGAGTTTCTGACATGAGGTTGCAGGCAAGATGTCAGCTGGGTCTGCTGTCATGGGAAGGCTTGACTAGGGCCAGAGGACCCCTCACCCACCCACCAACCCACAAGGTGGCTGGCAAGTTGGTACTGGCTTTTGGTAAAAAGCTTTGATTACTCCCCACATGGGACTGTCCACAGGACTGTTTGAATGTTTTTATGACATAGCATCTAGCTTGAGCCGAAGCAAATAATTCAAGAGAGGCACACATGAGAATATTGATGTTTTTTGTGACTTGCCCTCAGAAATCACACACCTTCCCTTTTACAGAACTCTACTGGTTATACAGGGCAGCCAGGATTCAGTGTGGGGGAACACAACCAAAGGACACAAAGACATCCAGTTCCCAGGCCAGTGTGTAAGGAGCTTGGAAGGTGTCACTCCCATTCTTACAACAAGAAAAAGTCTGAACAAACTACAAATCAACAACACTTCTTAGATTCCCCCAGAGGTTTGAGATCACAGGGCAAACCACTCTCCCAAAAATTGACAAGATGGGCCCATGCAGAGAATCACAATTTCCTTGTGGAGGAGCCCAGAAGAAACCTCCATGCGAACCAGTGCTAGAGTAGGGAAAACCTAAACTATAATTGACAAGTTGCTGGTGACTTAGTGCGGACAAGTCTTAAAGTTAAAATTTCAAGGGGACTCACTCTTAAGAAGGCTCCTACACTTTTAAGAGCTTTATCCACTGGGGGCCCAAGCAGATTCTCACAATGAAGAGCAAAGACCTGTCCTCTAGAGAAAATATTTTATCAGAGCCTAACTGGCCTGAGGAAAGGGAAGTGCCCAACTCTAGCTCCCTTTATCCTCCCACATGGAGGAAGAGAAATACCCACTCCTGCTCCCCTGAGCCTTCTAATCTCACCTAGTTGGGGGCAGAGGGGAGGAAGGTGGAACTGAGAATCACAGGGGAAGGTCACAGCCTGGAGGCCTGTGCCCAACAAAAGACTGACATCTAATCTTAGGACTGTAGCAGGCTTCCTCTCCCCTATACTTCACAGTAAAAGTCAATTTATCTCAGTTCTTTTCACTCAGTACCTCACATCCAGATTTAAAAAAAAAAAACTATAAGGCATACTAAAAGACAAGGAAAAATAAAAACACAGTTTGAAAAGCCAGAGAAAGTATCAGAACCAAACTTAGATACAGAAGATATGTTGGGATTTAAAGAATATCAAGGATAATCACTTTACAAGAAAGTGTAATTGATATTTATTAAAGTATTCATAAAAAATGAAATCGTATGAAATGCTCAATTAAAACCAGAGAATTCAGAAAAAGAGTAGAAAACAAAAAAAAGAAACAAAGAACAAGGACAATGAATAGAAAACAATAACAAATATGGTAGATATTAGTCTAACTATATCAATAATCACTTTAAATATCAATGATATAAATACACCAATTAAAAACAGAGTGGATTTTTTACAAAGACCCAACTATATGTTGTCTGTAAGAAACCCACTTAAAATATAATGACAAAAGCAAGGAGGACTACTCAAAGTGATCTACAGATTCAATGCAATCTCTATCAAAATCCCAATGATGTTTTTTGCAGAAATAGAAAACTTCATTCTAAAATTCTTATGAAATTTTGAGGGACTCTAAAAAGTCTAAATGATCTTTAAAAAGAACAAAGTTGGACATTTCAAAACTTACTACAAACTTACATCAAAGCATTGTGGTGCTGGCATAAAAACAGACATAAATACCAGTGAAATAGAACAGAAAGCCCAGAAATAAACCCTTGCATATATGGTTACATTATTATTTTTTACAAGAGTGCCAGGTCCATTCAATGAGGAAAGGACAATATTTTCAACAACTGTTGACAGGAAAACTGGATGTCTACATGCAAAAAAAAAAAAAAAATGAAGGTAGACACTTACAACAAATATAAAAATTAACTCAAAATGGATCAAAGACCTAAATACAAGACCCAAACTACAAAACTCTTAGAACATAGAAGAAAACTTCATGACACTAGATTTGGCAATGATTTCTTGGCTATGACACAAAAAGTGCAAGCAATAAAAGAGAAAAAAGATTAAATGGACAATACCAAAATTTAAAATCTTTGTCTATCAAAGGACACAATTAGCAGAGTGAAAAGGCTACCAAGGAATGGGGGGAATATTTATAAATCATGTCTTAAAAGGGATTAATATCAAGAATATATAAAGAACTCCTACAACTTAACAACAAAAACTAACAACCCAATAAAAATGGACAGAAGACTTTAATAGACAATTCTACAAAGAAGATACACAAATGGCCGACAAAGAAAACAGGAAAAGATGTTTATGTCAATATTTATTAAGCAAATGCAAATCAAAACCATGATGAGATACCACCTCACACCCATTAGGATAGCTACTGTCAAAAACAACAACAACAACAGAAAATAACTAGTGTTGGCAAGGATGTAGACAAATTGGAACTCTTGTGCACTGCTGGTGGGAATGTAAAATGATGCAGCCACTGTGGAAAATAGTATGACAATTCCTCAAAAAATTAAAAGTAGAATTACCATACAATCCAGACATTCCTTCCACTTCTGGATATATACCCAAAACAATTGAAAGCAGGTTCTCAAAGAGAGACTTGTACACCAATGCTCATGGCAGCATTATTCATAGTAGCCAAAAAAGTGGAAATAGCCCACCTGTACATAAATGAATAAACAAAAAATATATATACATACAATGGAATATTATTCAGCCTTAAGAAAGAAGGAAATTCTAACACATGCTACAATATGGATGAACTTTGAGGACATTATGCTAAGTGATATAAGATATTACAGAACAACCAATACCACATAATTCCACTTATATGAGGTACCTAGAAAAGTCAATTCTTACAGACAGAAAGTAGAATGGTGGTTGCCAGGGCCAGAGGTTGGGGGAATGGGGAGTTGTTTAATGGGTATAGAGTTTTGGTTTTGCAGGATGAAAAGAGTTCTAAAGATCGGTTGCAAATCAGTGTAAATACACACGACACTAGTAAACTGTACACATAAAATAATAAGAAAATAACTTTCATAATATGTGCATGTTACCACAGTTAAATTTCTTTCTAAAAGGTCATCTCAGCTTCAGAATTATTTTTTAATGATAGATTTTAAAAGTGAAAGGATGGAGAAAGATATCCCATGCTAACACTAATCAAAAGAAAGCTGAACTAACTATATTAATTTCAGACGAAGTACACATCAGAACTAGAAAAATTATCAAGGATAAAGAGTATTGCATAATGTTAAAGAGATCAGTTCTCCAAGAGAACATAGCAATTCTGAGTGCGTATACACCTAACAACAGGACATCGAAATAAATGAGGCAAAAAGGGACAGAACTTCAACGGGAATCCACTATTATAGTCGGAGATCTCAGTATCCCCCTGTCAGTTATTGACAGAACCAGCAAGTAGAAAATGAGAAAATTGGTTTAACTAAACAACACCACCAACCAACTGGATCTGATTGACATCTATAGAATATTCCATCCACAAAAGGTGAATACACATTTTTCTCAAGCTCACATGATGCATTTGCCAAGATAGAACATATTCTAAGCAATAAAACACATCTTAAAAAATTTTTTTAAATAGAAATCATACAAAGTATGCTTTCAGACCATAATAAATTTAAATTAGAAAGTGATAGCAGAAAGATAGCTGGACACCCCTAAAATAACACAAAACAACACCCTTTTAGTAACAGCGGGTCAAATAAGAAGTCTCAAAAGCAATTTTAAAATATTTTGAACTAAACAAAAATGAAAATACAACTATATAAATCTGTGGGATGCAGCAAAAGTAGTACTTAGAGGGAAATTTATAGCATTGAATGTGTATATTTAAAAAGAAGAAAGATCTAAAATGAATAATCTAAGCTTGCACTTAGAAAACTAGAAAAAGAACAAATTAAATCCAAAGTAAGCAAAAGAAAAGAAATAACAATCCTAGCAGAAATCAATAAATTGAAAATGGGAAATCAAGAGAGAAAATCAATGACACCAAAAGTTAATTCTTTGAAATGATCCAACTTCAAAGGCTGATAAACCTCTAGCCAGGTTAACTAAGTGAAAAAGAGAGAAGACACAAATTACTAATAACAGAAATGAAAGAAGGGCAGTCTACTGATCCCATGGGCATTAAAAGTATAATAAAAAATATTATGAACAACACTAAGCCCCAAAATTTGATAACCTAGATGAAATGAATCAGTTTCTTGAAAGACACAATGTGCTGAAACTCACACAAGGAACAACAGATCATCTGAATAGGTTTCTACTTATCAAATAAATTGAATCAATAATTAATAATCTTTTAAAACAGAAAGCACCAGGCCCAGATAGGTTCACAAACACTCAAGGAAGAAATTATGCTAATTCTCTACAATCTTTCAGAAAATGGAAGCAAAGGGAATAGTTACAAACTCATTTTATGAGACCTTGATTAGCCTAATAGCAAAACCAAAGACATTACAAGAAAGGAAAACTATAGACCAATATCTCTCATAAATATAGATGTAAAAATTCTCAACAAAATACTAGCAAATCAAATCCAACAATGTATAAAAATAATTATACAGGGCCAGGTTCAGTGGCTCATGCCTATAATACCAGCACTTTGAGAAGCCTAGGCAGAAGGATCACTTGAGGCCAGGAGTTCAACACCAGCCTGGGAAACATAGTGAGACCTTGTCTCTACAAAAATAGACAAAAGACTTGAATAGACAATTCTACAGCCTGGGCATGGTGGGGCATGCCTATAATCCCAGCTACTCAGGAGGCAGAGGAAGAAGGATCACTTGAGCCCAGGAGTTCAAGGTTGCAATGAGCTATGCCACTGCACTCCAGCCTGGGCAACAGAGTGAGACTCCTGTCTCTTAAAAAAAAAATAATAAATAATAATTATACACCATGACTCAGTGGGATTTATTCCCAGTCTGCAACACTGGTTTGACATTTGAAAATCAATTAATGTAATCCAGTACATCACCAGGTGAAAGCAGAAAAATCATATAATCATATCAATAGTTGCAGCAAAAGCATTTGACAAAATTCAATAATGAATCACCCAATTTATGGTAAAAACTCTCAGCAAACTAGGAATAGTGAGAACTTCTCCAAACTAATAAAGAACCTCTACAAAAAAACCTACAGTTATCATCAAACTCAATGTAAGAAAGTAGATGTGTTCCTGTCAACATCAGGAACAAGACAAGGATGTGCGCTCTCACCACTCCTCTTCAGCACTGTACTGGAATTCCCAGCTAATGCAATAAGACATGAAAAGGGAATAAAAGGAAGATAGATTCAGAAGAAACTCTCTTTGTGCAGAGATGACATGATTGTCTGTGTAGAAAACCCCAAATAACCAACAAAAAACTTCTGAAACTAAGAGACTATAGCAAGGTTGCAGAATACAAGGTTAATATACAAAAGTTCATTGCTTTCTTTTCTACCAGCAATGAACAATGGAATTTAAGTTATTTTAATTGAAATCAGAAACACAATAGTGTTTACCTTAGCACCAAAAGTACACACTTAGGTATAAATCTAACAAAATACGTATAAGATCTATACAAAGAAAACTGCAAAACTCTGACAAAAGAAATCAAAGAATATCTAAATAAATGGAGAGCTATTTCATGCACATAGTAGGAAGACTCAATATTGCCAAGATGCTGGTTCTTCCCAAATTGATCTATAGATTAAATAAAATCTCAATGAAAATCCCAGCAAGTTATTTTGTAGCTATCAAAAAAAGGATTACAAAATTTATATGGTAGGACAAATGACCCAAAATAGCCAACGAATATTGAATGGGAAGAATAAAGTCGGAGGACTGAACTACCAACTTTAACACTTACTAGAATGCTACAATAATCACGACAGTGTGGTATTAGTAAAAGAACAAAGAGACCAATGGAACAAAATGGAGATCCCAGAAATAGACCTACACAAATACAGTCAACTGACCTTTGACAAAGGAGCAAAGGTAATACCATGGAGAAAGTACAGTCTTTGCAACAAACGGTGCTGGAACAAGTGGAAATCACAGGTAAAAAAATGAATTCAGAAACAGACCTTACGCCTTTCACAAAAATTAACTCAAAGTGGATCATAGACTTAAATGTAAAATGCAAAACTATACCACTAGAAGCTAACATAAGAGAAAATCTAGATGACCTTGAGTTTGGCAGTGACTTTTCAGATACAACAAAAGCGTGATCATAAAGAAAAAACCGATAAGCCAGACTTCATTATGATTAAAAAACTTCTGCTCTGAAAAAGACACCGTCAAGAGAATGAGAAGACAAACCGAAAAGTGGGAGAAAATATTTATAAAACAACATATCTTGCATCCAAAATATACAAAGAACACTTAAAATTCAACAATAAGAAAATAAACGACCTGATTTTAAAATAGGCAAAAGACCTAAACAGACACCTCACCAAAAAAAATATACAGGTGTCAATCAACGTTATGAAAAGAGGTTCCACATCATCTGTCATCAGGGAATTGCAAATGCAAACCACAATGAGACAGCACCACACCACACACTTATTAGAAGGGTGACGATCCGAAACACTGACAACACCAAATGCTGGTGAGGATGTGGAGCAAAAGGAACTCTCATTCACTGCTGATGGGAATGTGAAATGGCACAGCCACCTGGAATATAGTTTGGCAGTTTCTTACAAAACTAAACAAACATGCTCTTACCATACATGCAATCCAGCCCTTGAGCCTCTTGGTATGTATCCAAATGAGTCGAAAACATGTCCACACAAAAACCTGCACACACAGGTGTTTATAGCAGCTTTATTTTTAATTGCCAAAATGCGGAAGCAACCAAGATGTCCTTCAGTAGGCGAATGGATTAAAAAACTGTAGTACATCCAGGTCAGGCGCGGTGGCTCACACCTGTAATCCTAGCACTCTGGGAGGCCGAGGTGGGCGGATTGCTCAAGGTCAGGAGTTTGAAACCAGCCTGAGCAAGAGCGAGACCCCGTCTCTACTAAAAATAGAAAGAAATTAAGTGGCCAGCTAAAAATATATAGAAAATATTAGCCGGGCATGGTGGCGCATGCCTGTAGTCCCAGCTACTCGGGAGGCTGAGGCAGAAGAATTGCTTGAGCCCAGGAGTTTGAGGTTGCTGTGAGCTAGGCTGACGCCACGGCACTCACTCAAGCCCAGGCAAGAGAGTGAGACTCTGTCTCAAAAAA
>CAUYRT010082752.1:0-16320 GCA_963574885.1 Lepilemur ruficaudatus | reverse complement strand
CCTTGCAGTATAGTTTGAAGTCTGATAAATCGATGCCTTCCAATTTGTTCTTTTTGCTTACGATTGCTTTTTCTATACAGGGTCTTCTCTGGTTCCATATGAAGCGTAGAATTACATTTTCTAGATCTGAAAAAAAATGATATTGGTGTTTTAATAGGGATTGCATTGAATCTGTAGATCACTTTGGGTAGTATAGACATTTTAACAATGTTGATTCTGCCAATCATGAACATGATATGGTTTTCCACCTGTTACATCCTCTGCTATTTCCTTCCTCAGTGTTTTGTAGTTCTCCCTGTAGAGGTCTTTCATAACCTTAGTTAAATATATCCCTAGGTATTTTATTTTCTTTGTTACTATTGTGAAGGGTATTGAGTCTTTGAATTGGTTCTCAGTTTGACTGTTGTTGACATATATGAATGCTAGTGACTTGTGTACGTCGATTTTGTAACCTGAGACTTGGCTGAATTTGTTTATCAATTCCAGTAATCTCATTGCAAAATCTTTGGGGTTTTCTAGATAGAAGATCATAATATCAGCAAAGAGTGATAGTTTGACCTCTTCTGCCTCCATTTGGATGCCCTTAGTTTGCTTCTCTTGCCTGATTGCTCTGGTTAGGACTTCTGGCACTATGTTGAATAGAAGTGGTGACAGGGGACAACAAACTTTAATAAAATATTTTCCTTTATCAAACTTCAGAACTTACAGATACCTAGAGTTGGAGCAGCTCTTGGAATGTAGGGTCATTTTGGCATGGTAAATGAGCTTGAACGCTCATTATAGTTTCTATTTACTGAAATTTTAACTCTTATAAGTTAATGAACAGGATAGCAACTTGCCATATTATACTATATCACAAGATAAATTGAAGGAGATGTGCTGCTTTCACCTTCCTGATGAAACCCAAATATGATAGATGAAATATCAGAGCATTATAATAAATGAAAAGGCTAATAGCCTATTAATCCTACTTGATATGAGGTGTAACAAATTAAGAAAGATTATTTCTGCTGTGCATCTGTTTTTAAGCCTTCTTCAGTATTCATGCCAGTAAAAAACAGCAGACTTCATGGTTTATAACCCATGGTTTATTTAATATAGCAAATTGATGCAGAGGAGTTGGAGGTGGGGGAGTGAAATTATTTAAATCAATCTTCTATTCTATATTAACTTTTAGATAATATATTATATTTAATGTATATATATTATAAATACATTCCTCCTAAATATATTCACATACATGACATATTTATACATATTTATTTTGTGCTATATATACAGGGAAAGGTCTTGCTTTAAGTACTGCTTTGAGAAAATAATGGAAGAATAATTTTTAAAAACCTCAGTTATCATATTTGTCATTATTTATAAAACAAATAGAGTACACCATGAGATATTACCCTTGATTTTCTCTGTAGTAGAATGCTCACTCTAATTTATTATATTAAATATAATTATACTTTAAAATAAATTTCTATTTTATATCACTTCTGAATGTGTTTCATTATCCCACACCTATAATATTCATTGTAACATGGTATATCTTAACTTTTACAGAATGTGTATTTGAACATGTACATTGGTATGAGCATGTAACATATAACATAGTACTTGTAATCTGATATTTAAAATTAAAGTCTTGAGAATATTTTGACATTTAACTTTAATTTTATAAAAAGAAAAGCACAAGAATCTGAGAAATTGTTTTCTTCTAGATATTAAGAAAGTCTTCAAAGAATGATGTAGACAGTTTTAATTTAAAATGTTAGCTGAAACTCAAATCAAAAATGCAGTATCTTTTACTATAGCCCCAAAGAAAATTAAATATCTAGGAATGTATTTAACAAAAGACATGAGAGACATATACAAGGAGAATTATGAAACACTAAAAAAAGAAATTGTAGAAGATGCAAACAGATGGAAAAATCTACCTTGCTCATGGACTGGTAGAATCAATATCATTAAAATGTCAATATTACCTAAAATGATCTACAGAATTAACACAATCCCCATCAAAGTACCATCATCATTCTTTACAGATCTAGAAAAAATAATTCTTCATTTTGTATGGAACCAGAAAAGACCTCGTATAGCCAAAGCAATCTTAAGCAAAAAGAACAAACTGGGAGGTATCAGTTTTTCAGACTTCAAGTTGTACTACAAAGCAATAATAATTAAAACAGCTTGGGATTGGCACAAGAACAGAGACATTGATCATTGGGACAGGACTGAGTGTCCAAAGATGAAACCATCTACATATGGTAATCCAATTTTGACAAAGCAGACAAAAATATACATTGGGGAAAAGAATCTCTTTTCAATAAATGGTGCTGGGAAAACTGGATAGCTACATGCAGAAGAATGAAACTGGATCCTTACCTCTCACCTCTCACAAAAATCCACTCAAGATGGATAACAGACTTAAGCCTAAGGCATGAAACCTTAAGAATACCAGAAGAAGATGTTGGCAAGACCCTTTCAGACATCGGCCTAGGCAAAGAATTTTTGAAGAACCTGAAAGCAATCACTGTAGTAACAAAAATAAACAAATGGGACCTGATCAAATTAAAAAGCTTTTGCACAGCCAAGGAAACTATCATTAGAGTGAATAGACAATCTACAGAATGGGAGAAAATATTTGCTATCTACACATCCAATAAAGGTTTGATAACAAGAATCTATCTAGAACTTAAAAGAATCAACAAGAAAAAAATCAAACAACCCCATCAATAAATGGGCAATGGAAATGAACAGAAACTTTTCAAAAGAAGACAGAATAATTTTCAGCAAACATATAAAAAAAATGCTCAACATCTCTAATCTTTAGAGAAATGCAAATCAAAACCACAATGAGGTACCACCTAACCCCAGTGAGACTGGCCTCTATCAAAAAATCCCAAAACAACAAATGCTGGCAAGGATGTGGAGAGACAGGAACACTCTTACACTGCTGGTAGAACTGCGAATTAGTGCAACCTTTGTGGAAAAGAATTTGGAGATACCTCAAAAAGCTAAAAATAGAAATACCGTTCCATCTAGCAATAGCACTATTAGGTATCTACCCAAAAGAGCGAAAGGCATTCTATAATAAGGACATTTGCACCCAAATGTTTATGGCAGCACCATTCACTATTGCAAGGATGTGGAAACAACCCGAGTGCCCATCAATTCATGAGTGGATTATTAAAATTTGGTATATGTATATAATGGAATATTACTCAATGGTAAGAAATGACAGTGATCTAGCACCACTTATATTTTCCTGGATTGAGCTTGAGCCCATTGTCCAAAGTGAGGTGACACAAGATTGGAAGAATGGGCTTCACATGTATTTGCCATCAAATTGGTACTGACTGATTAACACTACAGTGCTCACAGGGTGGTGGTGTTCTCTAGGGATTAGGGGGATGGCGGGGTAGACTCACAACTGAGGGATGCTGTGGGCATTGTAGAGGGGAAGGGCATGCCTCTAACCTTTGCTAGGGAGAGGCAAAAATATAAAATGTAATCAAAATGTTTATACTCTCATAATTTCCTGAAATAAAGAAAAAATCAAGAAGGAAGAATATCAGCATTTGTAAGGAGAAATGGTGGTAAACCTCCAAATAATTAGCTAAAAAAAATTGAAAATGGTTGCTTTTACAGAGCAAAAAATATAATAAATTTGACAAGCTTCAAGGAACTGCTCTAGTTTTTCACAAACCTTGTAGAAAGAAAATTGTAGAAAAAAATTTGATAGAAATAAAAACTAAAGAAGTATTAAAAATTTTAAATGTTAAAATAAATAAACAATATGTTTTAGCTCTTTCTTGCATTGAATTCAATGAACATTTATGCTTATTAACCCGTTCTATAGGCTATGGCAGTTCTAGCAATATATAAATTCAATACATAATATTTCAAAGAATAATAATCATTTTCTGCTGTTTGTATTATTTTCTGAGTGACATTCTGCATCTTCGTTCAAAATGATTGAATGTGAATTTTCATTATGAAGTGATTTCAAAACTTAAAGTTATGTTCATTGTAAACTTCTGGCTACTTTAGAGCTTTACATTCATAGCAATTTTGATATATTGTGCTACACAAATCTTGTTTCCTTTTACATTTGTCTTTGTCTTTTGATGGGCTCTAGGCTTTTTATGATATCCTAAGACACACTGAAATTTTCCATTATGTTTAAGATTTTGTTATTCAACACATCTTTGCACAATACTATCACTGTTATAGACATAGTGAATGATTTCTCAGGTTTAAACTTTTAAAATACACACAGAAATATGGTTAGTCATCTACTTGGCTAAATGAAGGAAATTTTAAAGTCTTGGATTCCAAAAACACTAATCAAGGTGACCTAATTTTAATCTCAAAGAAGTACAATTACAATGTGATTATAATGTCACATGGGAAAACTTAATTTACCCTATTAAAATCTAATTCAAAAATTAATATGGGATTTAAGAAGATTGTCAGGGTGAATCATAGAAAATGGAAGGCTCTAATGTCAGAAGTGAACAATTTAAATTCAGCAAAGAATAGGCTAGAGAGACACTGTTCTCAGGAAAAGGATAAAACTACCTCAAGACTCATAATTGCCTGGGTAGAATATTTTTCCAAAATGGTCATTTCTTTTTGCTCTAGACTGATGCTTTTTAAGCATCCTTCTAATAATTAGTTTGGTTTTCTTAGGTGGGCATGTTAATAAGAGTTGCCAATTTGGATAACTTAAGCTCTGAAAATTTTAGAAAAGTGTATTTTTAATTTTAAATGAGTGAAATACCAATTATAGTTGTGTATTTTAGTCTCTTAATGTGTTTTATTGCTATGTTTCCTCCCAAAATATAATCAACTGTAAAATATAGACATTTTAGTATCAACACTACAGAATTTGATCCAATGGCAAACTCATATTTGGGGTGAACCGTGTGTTCCTTTCACAAGATACCCAAACATGCTATCATGCCTTTCAAAATTTAAGGATGTGGCCTAGATCCAGGGCTGGTTCACTGAACTTGATCCCAGTATTGTAAGAAATTTCAACATGAGGGATGTATGCAAAGGAAAGCTAGGATAAAAATTGAATTTTAGTGAAGTACCAATATCAAATGCTAACAGGTTGTTTGAAAAATAGTGAACATTTGGAATGACCTTGGTGGTTAGAAAATTAAGTAAATAAAATTTCACAGAGCAGCACAAACTGTCACCCCTCAATGCAAATCAAACACCTATTCTAATAAATGACTCCCATGTCCATAGTACAGTTTCTGTGAATTGCTTATGCTGATAGTGTACAGCATGTCATTTACATTCCATGATAAATAATAAAATATCTCTGTGGCATATCACTTCCATTATTCTGTCTATTATAGTCTGTGACCATGTTGAAATTGAATTTCAAAACTTAAAATCTACTCTGGCCTATTGCAATTTTACAACTCAACTTGAATTATTTAAACTTTTTCATGGCATCTTTAAAGACTACAGAATAAAGTTTAACTGTTACCAATTGGATAATATACCTGAGTAAAAGAAACAAATTTAAATGGGAAAAAATTATAATATTCTGATAAAGAACTGGTCGATTAGTCCATTTTTTATACATAGTATATTCAATATTCTTTCAAAGTATCAATAAAATTCATTTAAACATCATATTGATGACCATATTTGAATTTTGTTCTTTGATGCATACAAAGTCATTTTCCTTCTCATTTTGAGTAATATTTCAACCTTTATCCAATTAGACCAAAAAATTTATGTGATCCAAAGAAAGTAACTGTGTATATGAGCAGCAGTATTTCAAGGGTAATATGCCCTTAGTGATTTATCAGGAAACTATGTTAACTTGTTAGCATGATTCATAGGTTACTGTGCTTAAAGGCAAAGTAGAGCATTGTGTGAAAAACAAAGTAGAATGACTGAATTTTGGATTTGTATTGGTTTTAGTAACTATCAGCACAATTAATTTTCTGATCTTTTTAACTATGAAGTTTGTGAAATAAGCCACTGCTCCCTAATTACTTGTATTTAATGACTTCCATATGTAAAATGTGGTACTCATGGATTTGCTCTTAATGCTAATTAATATTATTATTAATAAGCCCTTTATTATATCCCAAGGCTATTGCTAAAACTTTACCTTCATAATGTATTTGATTTCTCACAGCACCACAGTAAGGCAGGTTATGTTATTATTGGCATTTCATTCTAAATTAAATATAGGTTTGTTATGATTAAGATAAGATAGACAGAAAGACAAGGGGTAGAAACAAACCATTTTCTTTCCTCTAAATTTAAGTTGCTATGCACTATCTCATTGCTTATTTAACATACAGAAAATTTGTTATCTTCAAAATCATATTGTAAACTCAATAAATGACATGGCCACATTTTATGTTTTTTTACTTTTTCCCACAGTTCTTATGGATAGTGCTCACAATTGGTTAATTACTCATTTTGAATATTGCTATGAGTTAAATTGTGTAAATCTAAAAGATTTTGAAGGCCTAACCTCAGTAGCAGTGAATGTGACCTTATTTGGAAACAGAGATTTGCAAGGTCATTAATTAAGATGGACCCTAATTAAATATAACTGCATTCTTATACAAAAGGGGAAATTTGGACACAGGTACACATGCAAACAGGGAGAATGCCATGTGAACATGAAGGCAGATGTCAGAGTGATCCATCTATAAGCGAAAGAATGTTAAAGATGCCAGCATAACTCCAGAAGCTAGCAGAGATGCAATGATCAGATTCTTTCTTACAGCCCTTAGAAGGAACCAACCTTGTTGACACTTTAATCTCCGACTTTCAGCCTACAGAACTGTAAGCCACCCACTTTATGATGCATTGTTATAGCAACCAAAGCAAACAAATACAAATATGCTATGTTCTTTTGCTTGAAATAAGAGGTATACTACCTATAAATATGTTTGATAAAAAAATATGAATTTAATTCACTGATATATTTTGTTAAAAATGGCAATGCTCTTTTGATCCAGGAATCCAAAAACACAGTATTTAAAAGTAAAAATACATATTTCAAATTCAGATGACTACTAAATGTAAGATATAGAGGTCTTGAGTTAAAACTAACTTTCTTCTTTTGAAAAATTTCTGTTCATGTCTTATGTCCACTTTTTAGTGGGGTTGTTTGTTTTTTTCTTGCTGGCTTGTTTGAGTTCTTTGTAGACTCTGGATATTATCCCTTTATTGGATGTATAGCTTGTGAATATTTTCTCCCATTCTGTAGGTTGTCTATTTGCTCTGTTGGTTATTTCCATAGCTTTGCAGAAGCTTTTTATTTAATCAAGTTCCTTTTATTTATTTTTGTTGATGGTATAATTGCCACTGGAGTCATAGTCATAAATTTCCTATGCCAATATCTAGAGGAGTTTTCCCACAGTTTCTTCTAGAATTCTTATGGTTTAATGCCTTACATTTAAGTTTTTTATCCATCTTGAATTAATTTTATGGTGATGAAAGATATGAATTCTCTTTTGTTCTTCTACATGTGGCTATCCAGTTTTCCAAGCACCATTTATTAAATATAGCTTCTTATTCCCAGTGTACATTGTTGTCTGCTTTGTCAAAGATCAGCTGGCTGTAGATAGATGGTTTTATATCTAAGTTCTCTGTTCTGTTCCATTGGTCTAGCTCTCTATTTTTGTACCAATACCATGCTGTTTTGATTATATAGTCTTGTAAAATAATTTGAAGTCTGGTAATATGATGCCTCCAGATTGACTCTATTTGCTTAAGATTGCTTTAGCTATTTATGATCTTTTCTGGTCCCAAATGAAGCATAGAATTTTTTTTTCTAGATATGTGAAATATGACATTGGTATTTTAATGGTGATTTCACTGAATCTGTAAATCCCTTTGGGTAGTATGGACATTTTATTAATGTTTATTCTACAATCTATGAGCATGTTTTTACATTTTTTTGTGTCATTTGTGATTGGTTTCCTCTGTGTATCATAGTTCTCTTTGTAGAGATCTTTCACCTCCTTGGCAAGCATATTCCTGGTATTTTATTTTCTTTGTAGCTATTGTGAATGATATTGAGTCTTTGATTTGACTCCCAGCTTGACTGTTATTGCTGTGTAGGAATGCTACTGATTTGTATACATTGATTTTGTAACCTGAGACTTTGTTGAACTTATTTATCAATTCCAAGAGTCTGTTGGTGGAGTCTTTGGTGTTTTCTATATATAAAGTTATATCATCAGCAAAAAGTGATAGTTTGACCTCCTCTTTCCCAATTTTCATACCCTTTATTTCTCTCTCTTGTCTGACTGCTCTGGCTAGGACTTCCAGCACTATGTTGAATAGAAGTGATGAAAGTGGATATCCTTGTCTTGTTCCAGTTCTTAGGGTCATGCTTTCAATTTTTCCCCATTCAGTATGATGTTAATTACAGGTTTGTTATGTCTTTTGTAAATGAGGAAACTGATATAAGGAAATTTTTCTAACTTGGCAAAATAAGTAAACCAAAATATAAGGTAAATTTTACTTCTCCTAACTCTTAATATAGATAGAAATCTTATATATGCTACCACAAATGAAATTAATGTTGTGAGTGGAAAATTGGAGGAGAGAGTGAAAGACTGACAGGGAGATAAAGACAGGCAAAGACAGAAAATGTAATTGCTTAAAGGGCTGTTTGTATAAACTGGGCCATGTAGTAGTGTGTACTAGATGTGCTGGATACATAACATATGTTTAATCAGGTTTGTGTTGTCTACCAAGTCTTAATTCCATCTTCACATTTAACTTCTATCTCTGGTACCAAAGCTTCATTAACACTGTAGCGATTATATTCTCTAGAGACTTCAAGTATGAAAACATCTATTTTTTTTTTTTTTTGGATAAGATATATTACAAGCTCTCTGTGTCTTGATCATCTGAAGACCTCATCTGAACTTTTACAATAGATATTAATCTCAATTTTCTTAATCCTAGTTGATATTCTCTGAATGTTACGTAATTATTTTATTTGAAAACATGATCTCTGAATCTCAAAGAATTTCATGAATACTAATTAATCTTCCAAATAACCATTAGTAAAAGATTATGTATGAATTGTGATGTTTTACAAGCTAATGGCCAAGGGGCAAATAAGTGATTTAATCATTGTTATACAACCAAGTTTTTGCCTTCATTATCATTGACTGTTACTGGTTAGTTTTACTATAAAGTGTAAAACTTTTGATGCATCTTACTTGAGAGAAGAAACCACCTTCTTCTTCCATGAGAATATCATGAAGCAACTGAAGACAATAATGTTTTTAACCTCACAGCCTGTTATGTGCAACTCATTTACAATTCTGTCTTCGTAAGGCTTCAGAAATTGATATATAGAATCTATTTAACAATAATTTATTAATGTAAAAAGAACCAACTTGACTCTTGGATCACAAATGTTATCTTAATTAAATTGGTATTCTTGTACTACATGTGCCAGGAGACCAAGAAAGTAGATGAGTTCTGTAAATCAAAATATTAATAATATACATGAATTTTAGTTTATTAAATGTCTAAAGTTTATTAAATGTCTTTAGATATAAAGAAGTATTTTAATAGAGTTTCTGTTGTTCATCAGAGTCCTTTTTTCCCACTGATTGTCAACTTTCTGGACCTTAATTACATTTGCAATAAACTTTCAATTTTGTCAGTTCACAATAACTATAATCAAGTATTTCTTATGGTTAGAGGTTATAGAAAGTATATTTTACTATAAATTCGGTAAACATATATATGTATTTATAAATGTATTTATAGATACGTATACAGAAAGAATATTATAAATTTTTCGCAAATATTTGCAGATTTTAAAATATTTTAATTCCTAAAAAAAGTGTGTGGTATTGTTTTTAAGTTTTAAGTGGATGTTTGGGTTAAAACAGTTCCTGAAAGTAAGTGTTTTCCAAATGAATAAAAATATGTATTCATTCTAATTATATTTGATCTTTTCTCTTTTACATAGTGTCTCATTTGTTAAAGCCTATATTTCTTAATAAGTAGTATTTTATTACATGAATCCAGGGGCCTAGGAAATTTTGAGTCTCATATTTAAAATACAAAATTTAATAGTTTTAATATATTAATGTGCTTTTGATTATTTATGTACATGGTTTTAATTGAGTTGTGGATATTTGTGATTTGGATTACTAAATTATAACTATCCCTACATATAATAACACTTAAAGATATTATGGCTATAAATATGTCTATTGCACATGTAATATTTATATAGATGCATGTATTAGCTCTCTCTTTTCCACTAATTCTAATTTGCAGTTAGTTTACATAAAGTATTATGCAAACTATGTTAATCAATACGTATGTCAATTAATAGTTTATTTTAACAAGGTCCTACATAGGACTGTATATAAATAAAAATGAGTTCAAATTTTATGTCATTTCAAGCATTGAATGACTTGTGGGTAATAAATATATTCCTTTAATAATTATACATTTATTGCTTACAATGGGCATTTTGCAGCTGCTATGTGGGGGGTATAGTTAGAAAATATACTGTCCTTGCTTATGGAGAGCTTATATTCTGGTAAGAAAGATGGCTTTCACAATATATATTTGGAATAAAAAAACATATATAGCAAAAGAGTACAAGTAAGTAAAATGTTCAAAGTTAAAAGAGAATATCATGGGTTGAGGAAAGAGATAATCTTAATAAAGTAAGTAGCATTTTTGCTGATCCATAAAGAATAATTAACAGACATTGAAATAATACAGTGAACACACAATAAATGGCATGAAAAATACAGAAAGGTAAAAACACATGAACTATATTCTGGAGAAAATGAACTATTCATTTTGAGGGTAGGGTACATAATTCAGTTTGAGGATCTCACTGATATCAAATAATTTTAAAAGTTCATATAAAATTAAGGTGCTTCAATTTTATTTTCTATTGTATAATAACAAACAAATTGAAACTATTTGAGTCAGATGTTTCCACCCATACTTAGTGAAGATTAATATGATATACAATGTATACAATACATAGCAGATTGATAAAAATTTGAATAAAATATGTAAATATTTGTAAGTGCCATCTTTGATGGAATGGATTATAAATTATCCAAAGTTTTATGTTCTCTCTTTTCCTCATATCTTCTCATTAAAAAAATCAGTTATGCCTATTATTGCAAGCTCCAAACTATGCTTCCATAAACATAGCATATTAAAAACTGCATTGGATCATACTAAAAATCTTTTTAAATTTTATAATTTCCCTGTCTAATCATTGTATTCTATGACAATTCAAAATTCCTTATTTCAAGTTTTAAGTATAGCAGACCATCAGCACATTTTTACTAAATACTGTCAACAGATGACATTCCATATATATAACAACTAGCAGTATGAGCATTAACTAATCAAGTGGATGCTGGGCAGTATGTCATATCAATTTCCAATGGCCAAATATCAATGGTTATAGTAAGGTGCTATTAACATTTGTTCATTATGATTAATTATATCTCATCCTAGTCATGTAAATAACTACAAAGTTAAGGATTTCATTTTAATTTTCAATAGATATAAATAGATAGTTTGGTTATAATTTTACTGTTTAAATATTTTTCAATGATCAAGGTAAAAAATTTAATAGAAATGTATTAGAGTTTACTCTACACCTGAAATGTTCTATTTCCTTATTGAAACTTCTTTTTGCATTTTTATCAAGTTATGAAAGTTTATTTTTCTTCTTTTAAAGTAATCATTAATTAAATTTATATAGTGACATCATTTGTGAAATAGCATTTTTCAGTTGATAAGAAAAAGCACATTTGTTTGTCTAATGTATCTGATTCTCACTGCAGTAGTAGTCTTTTAACATCTGCAGCTATACATATTCATTAAATTTCTCTAACATTATAAAGCAAAGATTAATCATCAAAAAGTTCTGAAGATTTGGAAAGAAATAGAGGTTACAAGATAATCACTGTACTAGATTTAGCTTTTTTAAGAATTGCCATTTTTAGGGCTGTATTTGGTATTTATACTTTCATAAAAATTTAAAACAAACACCAATAACTAACACTTACCAATGTATTATTGTTTTTTCCGCCTTGGAAGAAAATAACTATTGAAAATTAAGGAGTTATTTGGCCATGTTAATACATAACTAGAGGCAGGTTGCTCTAGATTTCACATCTACTAGTATTATACTCAAAAATGAATAAGCAATTCTAGTTAAATTTTTGTGTTTCAAAATACAGGGAGGATTTCTATGAGATATATATGTTTCCCTCCTTAGTGTTCTTGTAGACCAAGAGTTGTGTCACCGGATTTCCCTTCAATGGAAGACTTGTTGCTCTAGCAGTTAGCTCCTTTGGGATTTGCCTCAGCTGCTGAAAGCCATCTTAATTGAGGCCAAGTCCTTCTCAGAATGGCCCTTGTCCAGTAACTCATCAAGGCAAAGTCTAAACTCCCTTGCCATTTTGTCCCAAATCATCTATTTTATTTTGTTTTATTTTTTGAGACAGGATCTCACTTTGTCTATAGCAGTGGTGCAATCATAACTCACTGCAGCTCTGAACTCCTGCACTCAACCAAACCTCCTACCTCAGCCTCCTGAGAAGCTGGGAAAACAAGCGTGTGCCTCTGTGCTTAGCCCCAAATTAGCTATTTTAAATATCAATATTTACTTCACAGCTCCCCATGGTTTTTGCCAAGACTTCATGGGAAGACATCACAATTCCACTTCCATTCCCTAATACTGTTTCTTCCCCATCCCTTCTTTATTTGTTGATCTCTAAAAAATATCCTGCACATCAAAGGCCAACTCAGTCTCTCCTCCAAAAAAACCAAACCTGTTAAAAGAGTATTTTCAGAACACAAAAACCAGATTAAACATTGTCAATGCTGTTGTTCTGTCTCATATACTAAAAAAGAGGGATTAGGCCACACATATATGCCACAGACTTATTTGTAAGTAAAACAAACAAAAAAAGAAGGAAAAAAAAGAAAACGTACAGGGAAATTACTTAATGTAAAAGGATATGCACATGAGCTATTCCATTGACAGAAGCTGGTAGCTTGTCTCCCATCTGTCAGTTGGAGAAGCTTTCCAAAGTTGTATGATTCCACCGAAATGTACCACCAACAGAAGCATTGTCAACAGCTCATATGAAGTGGTTCTCATTGAGCCAGGTAAATCAGTTTATCTCTGTGCAAACCATTTGTACTACTTACCAATGGCAGTGAACTTAAACACATTTATTTAGTAATAGAATAAAATATAACACAACAGCCTCAACCCTAGGCATATATAAGACATCCATATGTTTTTATGTCCAGTTATTATAACCTCTAGTCTAGAACATAAAATCCTATCAAGAATTCTATGTAATTTGTTGATTTTCCATTGTAGATTATTTTCCTATTACAATTAACATTTTAAATATACTGTCTTACTAAAAACTTACTCAAATGAACTGTACTGAGCACCATTTCACAGGCACTCAGCTGGCTAAGCATAGGTTATACAATGGGTAAAATGTGTATAAAGACCTGTCCTTACATTCAAGGAACTCATAGTTGAATGCATTGAACAAGTAGGTAAGCAAATAACTGTTGTAAGAGACATAATTACAAGGTACGGTGAAAACATGAAGGAGGCAGCGATTTACCTTCAATGTGTTTATTGATCTACTGTAGCTATTCATACTCCTTCAACTGCACTACTTCTAATCTGCTCTGGATTGGCAAAATACAGACACTTTTATTATAATCGTGTATAACGTTAACAACTATGAATGATATTCTGTGAGGGCGAACTTCTTAAAAAAATATGATTTTTATAGGATATAATTAGTAACATATATTTTGAATATTTAAAGAAATTTTAAAAATTATTTTCTGGATATTATCTCTATTTCAGTTAGAAGATTTGCTGGAATGCTGAGTTTTATATATTTTAAGTCATTGTGCCACTATATCTTTCACCAGATTGAGAGAGAGAAAAAGCCCAGGTTGTCTATGTTATTAGTCATTAAGCCTGGTGGCTTAAGAGAACACACAGTTGGAGAACGTGAAGGGAACATTTCTTCAAACTCTACTGCTGTCTGTGAAGAGGAATTTTTTTCAAAACATTCCTGGGATTTTGCCTGACCTATTTCTCTTTCTCACAGACGTGGAGTGAATTGTTCCTATTTATGGTCACTGTGGGGAAAAAATCATGTCATTTTGTTCTGTCTTCCCTTTGTGGGGGAGAAAACAAATTTTTTTTCTCCTTTTTTAAGTTTTTAGTCGAAACACTTTCCTGAAAACAAAAGTCATATTAACAAAAGAAAAACGAGCAGAATTTTATTAATGTGTGCCTCACCCATCACACTGGAGACAGTCCCCAGTTCAAAAGTATTTCTCTCTTAAGGCAGTGGCTTCAAAGCCTTGCTTAAATAGTATTTTTACAAAGAGCAATAAATCCTATATAATGACAAGACAAAGAAGAGAGTATCTTTAGGCTCTCAAAGGCTGGGAAATGTGGGAAGGTAAATTTATGGGAAGAGAAAAGTCTGCTCCTGGATCCTCTGGCACCTCTGTCTTGGAGCTTTGTTTCTGAGTTTATGAAGTCAGAGAAGAGAGGCAGAGTGTGCTCCCGTGTTTTAACTTTTTAACTAAAATCCCCAGTATTTTAGAAAGGGATATTTTGTTTCCTTCACTTTCTTTTTCTTTGAGATGTGCCTGCCTTCAGAAAGATTTTTTCCATTCAACAAATACTTACATAATACTTATAATGTGCCAAATACTGTGCTAATTATTGGAAATGCCATAGTGAACAACCCAGACAAAAATTCTTTCCTTCATAGAACTTTATACTGTAGCAGAGTTAGAAAAACAATAACATAAGTAAATATAAATAAAACACAAAGCATATCAGGTAGTAAATGCAATGGAGAAAAGTAAAGCAGGAAAGGGGATAGGTTGCACAGGTATGTGAAGGGTTCTCAGCCATTTTAAATTTGGAGACTGGGAAGTTCTTACTGAAAAGGTGGTATTCCAGCCATATGCTTAGTAATGGGAAGAATATTCTAGGTAGGAAAGAACAGCTGCAAAGGCCTTTGAGGTGAATCCTTACCGGGGAAATTCTAGAAAGAGCAGGAAGATCTGTGTAGCATTCTATTATGCTTCTCCATGACATCACGTTTTGAAAAGCTGGCTTGCACACAGGGAGCAAGGAGGACAGCAGCAGCTAGCTGCATGGGCCCATACTTGCCATTAGACAATGAGAGCTTCATTAAATCTGTGCTTCAGTGTCAGAAATATGCATGCTGCTTTCCATTTAGGACTTTTACCAATAATTAGAGTCATACGTGATTTTCTATCTGCTATTATACATTCCTCAATCAGATTTAAACAGAGGCAGGAAAAGGGAGTGTATCTTACTGATTTATGCAAATCCTAACACTTTTTAATATTAAGTAATTTAAGCAAATAAATGTAATATAATGATATCTCTTAGAGCTCTTTACATGTAATGTGTTTATAATTTATATTTTTATCAATATAAAATGTTAAATATTTAAGTAATTTTTATTCCATAATTTTCTATCTCATCCTTTTGTTCCTCCCTCCTTCCTCTTTTCATTTCTTCCTTTTCTTTTTCCTCTATTCTTTTCTCTGTCCCTTTTTCTCTCCTTCGGTAAGTATCCCATCCCTAATTTTATCTAAAGGCTATACTGTTTCGTGTGGGAGTTAGGGCAAGCACATATGAAAGTAAACAATGATAAAGCACTGGTAGTCAGCTCCTTTATAATTTCAACTTTTAAAAAAATGTTATGAGAGGATTTTGCATTTAAGCATTTAAAGATCTTGGATGCTTGCTTAGTATTTTGCATATAATTTAGGGAAAGAATAGCTGCTTTTTTTCCCACACAACAATTGGACTAATGGAAGAGTGAGTCATAATGATCCATTCTGTTGGGTAATAGGAAGGAGATGTTATAATTAAACATGAATTTCCCAACCTTTCATGGAAGTCACTAAGTTTGGCCTACTCAGTTATTCTCTGGATAAATATTTTGACAAATAACATTGGCATAAATGTTGCATTCCTGCCTTTGTTTCTGGCAGCTCCCAACCATCATGAAAAGCTACTAACAGAGGTGAGAGGTGGAGATCCAGTTTCAATCTTCTGCAAGTGGTTATCCAGTTTCCCAGCACCATTTATTGAATATATTGAATATATATTGAATACATATTATGTAATGATTTTTAAAGGATAAATCAGCTTTTGTTTTTACTTAATAGTATAAACTTGGAGCTACAAAAGAATAACGGTTGGCT
>CAUYRT010082751.1:0-50312 GCA_963574885.1 Lepilemur ruficaudatus | reverse complement strand
CAATTAATGTCTTTCTATTATTAGTAGAGACGGGGTCTTGCTCTTGCTCAGGCTGGTTTCGAACTCCTGACCTTGAGCAATCCGCCCGCCTTGGCCTCCCAGAGTGCTAGGATTACAGACGTGAGCCACCGCGCCCGGCCCTTTTCTTTTTTTTTTTGAGACAGAGTCTCACTCTGTTGCCCGGGCTAGAGTGCCGTGGCATTAGCCTAGCTCACAGCAACCTCAAACTCCTTGGCTGAAGCCATCCTTCTGCCTCAGCCTCCCAAGTAGCTGGGACTACAGGCATGTGCCACCATGCCCGGCTAATTTTTTCTATATATATTTAGTTGGCCAATTAATTTGTTTCTATTATTAGTAGAGACGAGGTTTTGCTCTTGCTCAGGCTGGTTTCAAACTCCTGACCTTGAGCGATCCACCCGCCTCGGCCTCCCAGATTGCTAGGATTACAGGCGTGAGCCACCGCGCCCGGCACAATGACCAATTCTTTATATTTTTAAATAAAAATTTAAAAATTCAAATAAAAAAAGAAATTATGGGAAAGTTAGTGGAATCTGAATATAAACTCTAGATCAGATAATGATATCAATACCAAATTTCTTGATAACTTAAGAAAATGACCCTTGTTCTCAGGAAATTCTCCCTGAAGTATTTAGAGATAGAAGAGCACCATGACTACAACTTAGTTCCCAATGATTCAGAAAATTATATTCACACATTTATACAAGCTGAAAGAGAATCATAAAACCTATATGGCAAAATGCTAACATGAGTTAATCTGAGTGAACATATAAAAATGATATACAAAGCCCATTTCAAGCATCTCAAATTATTTTAAAATAAAAAGCTAACAAAATAAACAAAAAGATCAGCAAATAGGAGGGGGGAATGGACCTATTAGAAATTGTCTTCCAATTATTTTTTGGAGTCTCACTACCACTAACCCTATTAGTAATCAGTTAAAATGTCATTTTTCATATATAAAACAGAAAAAAATTACATAAATATTTTTAAAACCCTGGATAAATATTACCAACCTCTTCCGAATTCTAGCATTAAACAGCGGTGCCTCAAAACGTGGATTTGTACCAACCAGAAGGACAACATCGGCCTCTTCCACGCCAGCAATTGTAGTGTTAAGAAGATAATTGGAACGCAAATCTGTGCTAGAAATACAATATATAAAATGCAAATTTACTTTAAAACTATTACATACCAAGAATCCACAAAATATTGTCATTATCATCAAAGCTATGGCACTCCCAGACAAAAAATTTCATGGAGTATTTCTAAATTAAACCAAAGTTTCACATATTTATTAATAACTTCATTCTCCTATCTCCTACAGCTCCTGGTTTGATTTTGGTCTGTATGTGAAAACAAACTGGGGGTATATTGGAGAATCCAGGTTGTCACATATTCACTGATGCCATAAACGTGGTTGTTTTATACATAACTTGTTTTATACATAACTTCTAGCTGAAAGAAAAAAAGAAAGCCTAGATCCTAGCTTCATATTTCTCACCCAGCTCCTGCAGTGGGGAAGACCTCTTCAGTGCATAAGGTGTCAGAGTCCACTCTATTAAGCAAATCTTTGAGAGCTACTAGGGCTTCAGCATCCACCAAGCCACCTGCAATTGCTGCCACATCCTTGCCTTGAAAACTCTGCAACTAGAAATGGATGGAAAGGATATCACTAAAAACTTACATTCAGCAAAGACCAAAATGAACTGTTCAGAAAATAAAAGGATAATCATTTTCAACTACCAAAAAAGTAACAAACTTCAGACTAAAAAGTTTTATACTATTAATTAATCTAAAAGTGAGAAGCAGAAGAGGTGTATGTGGGGCCAATGCTAATGACACGAGCTTGGAAGGAAGTTGTTTTATATTTAGGAACAAAGGGGCTTCAAAATGACATCTGGAGAATGAAGACTGTGGAGTTACAGTTATGTTAAATGCAACCTCCCCTGAAGTATCTGCTATTCCCTCCAGCCCTTTGTCTATGTCGCCTTTCTCTGACCAGAAACTACTTCCTCCACTTTTGCTCTGGGAAGCTCATATTCATTCTTACTTAGACTTGCTTAAAAGAATCATCTTCTCTAGGAAGGCATCTTGATACACTAGTCCTGGTTAGGCAACCCTTCCTATGTGCTCTCTCTTGTATCACTCTGTGTACAACCACCCATGGCAGCATTTCATAATTGCTGAACTATGCAACTTTCTATATTACAAGATTGTGTCAGTGGTCTTTATATCCCTGTATCTAGCATAACATCTGGCATATGGTTCTCAATAAGTGTTTGTAAAATGAAAGATTGATCATAATCTTGGTAACAGGAAAGAAGGGAAGAGACACACATTCCTCTCTTCACGGCAAAGATGTTTCTTGAAAATCACAAACACTATTTACTCCATATTTCAATTTTTTACCATTCCAGCTACACGAGAGAGTGCATCCTCCCAGGAGGTATAGGTTAAAAGCCCCTTTTCATTTCTGACCATTGGTTGTGTAAGTCTCTGACGTTTCAGCCCATCATAGGCAAATCTAGAAAACAGAAATTACACCATTTGTGGACCCTCTCTAAAGAGGCAATCATGATTTTCAAGTTTAAAATCTACAAGAAATGTTATTTAAATACAGTATTGGGCAAAATGTCAAATAGAATAATAAATACTTAGATAGAAACATTTTTTTAAGAAATGAACTAATGAATGGATTATTTATGATCATCACCTAAAACTAAAATACCATCTAAAAGTTTGATTTCTTATTTAAATATATAAACTCTTACATTTAGCTTCTTTTCTCTAATGAACAAACTGAAATAGTCTGAGAAAACATCTTTTAATGTCTCCATGTGGAAGGAAAAGAGATCTTTCTCAAAGTTAATATAAAAGCCAGTGATAGACTTAGGACTTTTTTATTTTTTTATTTTTTTTGAGACAGGGTCTTACTCTTGTCACCTACTGCTGGAGTGGTGCAGTAAGACCATGACAGCTCACTGTAACCTTGAACTCTTGGTTCCAAAGGATGCCCCCACCTCAGCCTTCCCAGTAGCTTGAACTACAGGTATGTGCCACCACACCAGGCTAATTTTTTTTTTTTTTTTTGAGACAGAGTCTCACTCTATTGCCCAGGCTAGAGTGCCATGGCATTAGCCTAGCTCACAGCAACCTCAAACTCCTGAGCTGAAGGAATCCTTCTGCCTCAGCCTCCCAAGTAGCTGGGATTACAGGCATGTGCCACCATGCCTGGCTAATTTTTTCTATATATTTTTAGTTGGCCAATTAATTTCTTTCTATTATTAGTAGAGACGGGGTCTCGCTCTTGCTTAGGCTGGTCTCGAACTCCTGACCTTGAGCAATCCGCCCGCCTCAGCCTCCCAGAATGCTAGGATTACAGGCGTGAGCCACCGTGCCTGGCCTGAGAAATGACATTTTTATATGACTGATTCTACTGACCCAACAGACAAAATATGGCTTTCCATTAGTTTAAGGTTTTCTTTGTTTTGTTTTATACATGAGTATTTTCCAGCAATGATTTTTTTTATTCACACATACTGTATTAATTAGGATTTGTCAGTTGTTAGAAATGAAAATTGAGTCTAGCTAATTTAAATAGAAAAGGAATTTTATTAATAATTCAAAGGACATTCATAGCTAAAAGAGTTGCTAAAAGGTTAAAGAATTAAGCTTGGATAAAAGACAAAAATCAGGACAGTTCTGGCAGAAAGCACTGGGCAGTTTTGTCTGGGAACTTAAGCAGGAGAGATGAATGTGGACTATTTTTCTATGTTCTTGTTTTATGCTGCTTAAAATCAAAGTCCTGTTTAGGGACTGAGGTATCTAATTGGCTTACTTTTGTCTTGTGTCCAGCCCTTGACATAAAAGAAAACTTACATAAATCTGATAAGAATCTTTATATGAATGTAACAGTGTATTTTAGCTGGATCTAAATGGAAGATAGGCTCTGGAAGTTTGGTGACCTTATCTTAACTAGGCTTCTTTTGTTCTATCAGACCAATGGGTCTGATAGAAAATATCCTGAGAAAAAAATCATGGACAGGACCAATGATTGCAGTACAGAAATAAATGGACATCTCAGAAAGCCTTGAGAGGATGCAATGGAAGGCAAAACACAGCATGCCAAGCTAGACTTAGTACAGGGTTTGAAGGACAGTGAGATGAAAGGAGCTGATCTGAGTGCAGTGTATGACTGTTATCTTAATGTGCCTTGGTCCGGCTACTCTGATAGCATGATTGTTCCTTTTGTTTAAAGCTATTTATATAAAAACTAAAATAGTTTTCATAACGGGGGGTCTGCAAACTATGTTTGAATGTAGTTTTGAAGTGGGGGTTGGTGAGTGGAAAGCTATTTCTTTCCAAATAGAGGTGAGCACTGAGAATTTAGATCAGCATGGTTGTGCAAATTGTACACTGCACAACTTCAGGGCTTATCTTTTACATCAGACTACAGTATGCCTGTACAACCTTCCCGGCTGCACTTGGTTCCCCTGTCAAGAGCTGGGGTAGTAGGGAGAACAGCATCCCAGGGGAGCATCAGTGGTCTGAAATGGAGCAGCCATGATAAGGCATGCAGTAGACTGGCTCCAAGTGATGGTCAGCTATGGACAGTGACCTCAAAAAGCTCAGTGGCCTAAATTAGAGTGCTGCACTGAGGGAACTTAGTACAATAGTGTACTATGGGAAACTCCTGGGAGCTTCCTGAGATACTAGGGTAAGGAGAGGATAGTAAAGGGTGATGAAACAACTGGCTTTATGTCTGTGAAAATTCAGAGAAACTTGGTGTGTTAATGTTGCCTATTTTTATATCCCAGGTGGCAGGACTGTGGAGTCTTTTGGATTATGTATCTAGAAAAACATGATTAGTTTATTTTCAGACCTCAGCTTTAGAGTTGAGAAGTGTTTGCTCTTTTTGGAGGTTAGATTAAAAAAAACCTCATCCTTATTAATGGGAAGAGCACCGCTGCTTTGTCAAACCTTTGCTATCTGGCTGTGAAAGACCGTGCAGCCGACTGGCCTGGTAGTCGCTTTCATCGTATGTTTTTACTGACCCTTGTTAACTGACACAAATAGTAAAGCGAAGTGACGTTAAATGGACTGATGATCTGAGCTATCTTCGATAAACCACCAAGAAATAATTCTTGACTATGACATTTAAAGAAAAGGAAAAAAATAATAAAATGATGATTTTTATGAGAACTTCAGAAAAGAGGAAAATATTCAGAATTTTTTATCGAAAGGTATACACACGGAGGAAGAAACTAACTGGTAGAAAATTCTTTTCCTTTCAACCTAATCATAACAAAATACACATTATGGGAAATCTTTTTAAGTGTTAAAGGTGGAATTTCTAAGTCCATAGAGAAGTCAGTATCTGAAAGGCCATGTGGCTTCAGCCCCCTTGATAGAAATGAGCATGATGTAACCCCCGCTACACTCAACTCCAGAGGAGGGTGGCAATGAGCAAAATGGTGGAAAGGTGAAGCTGACTCAGGCCAAGGGCACCTGGCTGTATTTTTAGCCTTGCTTGTCCTTACAGTGCTCAGCACAATGGACCCAATTATCTTAAGCATTTACGTAAGACCCTGGGAAAGGCAAGACATGATTTTTTTTTTTTAATTAGGAGGAAAATATGATGAAAGGAAAGAGGAAGTAGCTGCCCTGGTATCCCCTGGTATCCCCTGTATTCTTCAGTAGAATTAGTAAGAGGATTTATGAAGAGCTCATTTCTTCACGGTGAGTTTTGAGCAAAAAGTGTAATGCATTTGTAGAGAAGGAGAGCAACTACTATATATGAGAGGCCTCTAAAATGCCAGGAACTTTGTATTACCCCTTGAGCTGTGGATATTATTATCCCCATTTTATAAAAGAAGAGAATGAGTCTCAGAAAGCTTAAGTAACTGCCCAAGTCACTCATCCAGCAAATTGTGAACTGAGTCATCTCTGGTGGTAACACATCTGCTGTTTCCACCACACCAGGCTGACCTTCCTCCTGACCTCCCCCCAGCCCTGGAACCCCACCATGTTCACATTTGTATTAATAGGTGCCATCCTCTAAGTGTGTGTTGGCAAACAGCCCCCATTTGTGGGTCAGGAAGTTAGCACATCTCTGGATTCTGTGCTGGCCATGAGGGTGTTAGTGGCTCTACTCTATCATCCACCTGACCCCTGACTGCTGGTTCACTCATGCCCCCACCTCTCTAAACCTCTGTTAATTATTGTTTAAATACATACTGGTGAGAGTGATTAACAGTTACATTCTGTTGAGTAATTTTACTTAATTCTTCTGAGCTTTGTTAATCAATTGAAAGATAACTTTAAATACCAGAGGTAGAATTAGGTTCTCCTTTTTTAAATAAATGGACTGGTATGGCAGAAATATATCAGGTTCATGCAATGTATCACTGTTGTTATGCTTGGAGCCAGGGAGAGGGAAGAAGTTTCATTCATTGTTACTCCTGGCAGAGCATGACATCTTGTAGAGAAGGGCTGCTTGAGTGTAGTTCCAGTAGCTGATTGGTCCACAAAAAATGCAACTGCAGTTTTGCTGGCAGGACCCAGGAGGTGTGTCCATAATGGTACAGACATGAGAGCCCAGCCTGCAACATCATGTCATCCTACAGGGAGATAAAGGGCACCATGTTCTGTGGGGCCATTTGGGAGTCTTACAGGAGTGGCCAGTCTTTCACTGGTTAAGGTGCCTGTTCATGAATAACTTTCACATTTTTTCAAGTAATAACACTAAAAAACAAGCACCGTTTTTGCTTAAATCACAATGGATACCTAAATTCAAACTACTACACTATAAAGAAGTTTCTTTTTCTTGCTTATTACTTAAGGTCTGAAGGTGGCAACTAATGAAAAAAAGTATGGTGAGGAGGGAGAAAATACCTTTTTACTGAGTGACAGTTGCTTTGAAGTCCTCCTGTACACAAAGGGAGATTTTTCCAGAGACCCCTACTTTATTGTGTGTACATTCTCAAAGTTGAATTCCAGTCAAAAAGCATCTACAGTATGCTCATATAAATATTATTCACCATACATTAAAAAAATGTTATACTCCATCCTCCCTTATGCCCCTTGACCAGTCAGGGTCCTAGTAGTAGATAAACGGAATTTAATTTACTTGTAATCTTTCAAATATTCTGATCATGTCAAAAAATAGTTTGTTTCATATTTAGACTATGGTTTTTTGAATAACTTTTGTTTTCCTGAGGTTTCTAATTACTAGGAGAAGAAATGTAGCCTTTGTACCATATGATTGTGATCTTACAGCTACTGGCTCATCCCATCTATTGAATGGGATCAATTCCTTTCTCTGGCTTGAAAAGTTAGTCATGGAGCCACAATGAGATATCATGTCACCTTCATTAAAATGGCTATTATCAAAAAGACATAAAAAGCACATTCTGGTAAGGATGTGAAGAAAGGGGAACCCTGGTACACTGCTGGCGGGAATGTAAGCTAGTACAGCCAGTATGGAGAACAGTATGGAGGTTCCTCAAAAAACTAGAACTACCATATGATCTAGCAATCCCACTGCGGAGTATATATCCACAAGAAAGGAAGTCAGTATGTTAAAGAGATATCTGTACTTCCATGTTTATTGCAATGCTACTCACAATAGCCAAGATATGGAATCAACCTAAGTGTCTATCAGTGGATGAATGGATAAAGACTGTGTGTGTGTATACACAGTGGCATATTTAGCCATAGAAAAGAATGAAATCAAAATAAACCAGGCACAGAGAGGAAATATCACATGTTCTCAGTCATATGTGGGGATTAAAAAAATTGATCTCATGGTTGGAGAGAGTAGAATGGTAGTTACCAGAGGCTAGAAAGGTAGGGGATGGAGGTAGGGGGATAAAAGAGGCTGGCTAATGAATAAAAAAATACAGTTAGATAGAGGAAATAAGTTTTAGCATTCAATAGCACAGTAGGGTGACCATAGTTAATAAAATTTATTGTATATTTCAAAATAGAAGAGAAGCTCTGGTATGTTCCCAACACAAAGAAATGATAATTGTTTGATGTGATGGATATCCCAATTACCCTGCTTTAATCATTACACATTGTATGCATGTACCAAAATATCACATGTACTCCATAAATATGTACAACTGTTATTTATCAATAAAAAAAAATCTTGGCCTTCACTTTTTAAAAGTACAAATACCTCTGGGGTAAGGGTGAAAGAGGCAGCTAACCTTATCATATACATTCCAATAATCAAATTATTCTGAAGAGCTTGAGAGAATAGTGAATTAGAGCTATACAAGGACATATAAACAGGGCTTTAGGAATATTTCTTTATACTAACTAGAAAGTGGATAACAGTTTCTTTGGAACTGTAAACTGACAGTGGTGGTCACTAGTGTTTAATCCTAGCTCAGGGAGAATTACTTCAGTGTTGGAAATCCTCTCTACAAGTTGCTATTAACTTTTGCTTGTTATTAGTGTCATATATATGTATATAGGTATAGATATACATAGATATATATGTCATATACACACACATATAGTATACATATTACATATATTCTTATATATACACATATATATATTTATATACATGTATATACCTATATATTAAAGTTTGAGGCTTAACTGGTTTTATTTCACACATACTTCCTATTTCCTACATTTTATAATAGAATTTCTGGATATTTGGCTAATGTAAGTCTTAGAGGTGCCACTCATGGAAAAATTTAGGGCACACGCCCATGTGACCTTTGAGGCAACCAGTCTTTCTTAATTCTTTAACTCTTAGAATGATCAAATTTCTTTTCTAACAAAATTGTGGCCACTTAGATTTGTTTTGTTCTGTTTTTAAAAGATTCAATAATATTCCAAGAAAAATAACACCTTATCAAGTTGATTTTATCATGTAGCTAGATGTTCGGGCTGACCGTACTATTAATACCACTTGAGACCAGAGTTCCTCTAGCTATGACTCATCTAACTCTCATCTTCTTTCACCCCAAATGCATCTCAGGGAATTTTGGCTGTGAGAATATATAGGTGAACCCAGCCGTTGTTATAAGGTGACCCAAGGCCACTCAGGAAAGAGACTAAGAGACTGTTTTCTCTGAATATCTCACCCATCACTAAATCTTCCCTTCATCCCACTGTCTTAAGTACCTCTGGTTGGGTTAATAGGATTAGTTATTCATATTTAAATTGACTTAATTGTCCAAGTTTTTCCCTTCTATTTACCTTAGGAGTGCTAAAGAAATGAGGTTTGGAGATGATAGAGGGAGAGGTCAATGAGAACCAAGGCTCTGGGGCATGCAGGGACAGGCAGGAGGTGCGTGAGACTCATGGAGAGGGTGCCTAAGACAACATGGCCTCCTCCCAAGGCCATGTCCAAGTGTGCAAGCAACTTGACCTCTGAGAACTGCAGAGTGATCTATTTGTATAACTGGTTTCTAGATGCCTCTATCTCTGTTGTGATAAAGGAGCAAAATACTCATTTACCCCAAAGTTTACACTTCTGGTTTGAGGACCTGCAACCCTAATTCCCAAGATATTTCAGCCTCTTAAGCCAATGCAGTCCAACCATGTCCATGCTGAGAATTCTCTCCACAGCTTCCTCACAGCTGGAGCCATATTTGATCAAGTGATGACTCACTGGACTGTGCATTCCAATTTCCCTGTAAGAAAGATAATGAGAAAAGGAAATGCCTACAGGGGAAGGAGTATAGAGGTGATTTTTGGACTTTTTCCTGAAAACCTGAGGCAGTATTTATCTTCTAGGCCTTGGTTTGATGCTAGCTGGGAGAGGCAGACTCTGTATCCTTGTTTAAGAAAACTTGCTTTTTTTTCTTTTTCCTATTAGGATTAAAGAAAAGGTTGTTTTTGAGTCTCATGGGTTTAGATAGTTGCAAATTGAGCACATTCCCGGGTCATGCCAGCTAATTTGGCCTCCTGAAGCAGTGAGACGGTTCAGCCAGACCACTGTAATAATATACAACAAATAGCTCTGAAAAGATTGAGTTATAGATCTCTTTTAAGTCACTTTTAAGTCTATATATCTCTTTAAAGTTACTTTTAACTGAAATCACTTTTCAGTTGATTTCTCTCATCTGTGGGGTGATATTATTTTTACTACATTAATAATTTCTATCTCACACCTAGAAAATGAAGAAGTTCACATTTTGGATTAGTAAAAAGAAATAATCTGGAGTTTTTGCATATGCAAGGTAAATTTGGATTGTAAGATTGAAAAAGGGATTAACATTTATAGAATGTTTTATGCCACAGATATTGTTTAGGTGCTTTAATATTTTTTCCTATTTTATTCTTCATCACATAAACAATAATATCATGTTGAGAAAAGTATTACTAAGATATTTTGTTGTTGAGGAAATTGACTTGCAATGAACTGAAGTAATTTGCCCAGAGTCTCTTGGCTGGTAAGTGGTTGTGTTGCATTCCAATCCAGATTTTTGTGGCGTCAAATCAGATCTCTTTCTGTCACCCCATGGTGTCTCTGAAAATGATGCTGAAAAGTCTTCCTGGTCAGAAATATTTCTGTCACTAATATGTCACAGAGTCCAAAATTGCCCCCACTGAAGTCACTGAAATACATTTCTAGAAGTTACCTAGTAAAATGTAATTGTGCAACCCAGAGCACGTATGATGTGGAAGTCATATTAATTCCCCCTGTCAAGTCCTTACCATGGTTTATTGATAGGTTCAATATTACAACACAACAAGTCTTGGGGAATATTTAGCTCACCCTCTTTTTAAAAATGATGAAACTTGATAGAGAGACTAAAGAAACTCCTCAAATTTACGTAATTTGTAAGGTTAGTTTTATCAGAAATCAGGGTCCCCAGGAGCTGATGCAGATGAAATTTGATTTAGGGACTGAGGAAGGGGCAGACAGGTTTCATGTTCAGGGTGCATCTTAGTGGAAAGCATTAAGGTAAATAGCACTTGAGAAACCATGGACATCCATGGGGTCACTGGCTTGGGTGTCTGGGTGGAAGGAGCCCTGAAAGTGGGGGTGTCTATCACAGGAACATGAGCATTGCAATTTTGTCCAGTACTCATCGTGTCAAAGGCATAGATCATTAAAATGTTTGCAAAGGCTTTTACCACTGTTGCCTCTTTCTTGAGAACTCCTCCAATCATTGCTACCTGTGTTTCACTCAGAGGTGATGAAAGACTCAAAGCCAGACAAACAATACTCTTTGAGAACAGTTTAGGCACAGTTTGTAGCCCAAACTCCAAAGCACCTGGCACCTGAAAGTGGAGAATCAAAAAGCAAGAGGCTAAATTGTGATCCTGTCCAGTGTTTCACATGTTGGAGTGACCTCCGTGGGCACCCACACAGATGGCTTCCGTTTAACCTCCCTCATTCTGATAAACGGAGCTCCCAGGGAAATGGCAGTTCCCACAAATGTGGTGGCGTTGTGGCTGGAGGGGTCTCGTTGTAGTACTCATTTAAATGAGAGGAAAGCCTTTTACCTCAAGCTTAAAAAAAAGAGCAATTCTCGTTCCTAAAAGAGAGAAATGCTACCCTGCTTGCCTCAGCCTAGGAAATAGCACCACTGGCAAAGTTGGCAGCTGTTCTGAGGAGAGTTGTGTGGCCAGCTCTTCGGGCTAGAAGTGTAATGGTAACTGCATAATGATGTCTGAGAAAATCAAAGACCAAAGGAACAATTACAGTTTGGTAGAAACAAATATACAACCAAGCCTCTCTTGGGTAATTTTTGAAAGGATGCCCTTGGGTCTTGGGGAGACGTTCTGGCTATAGATTCCAGAGGAAAATCATAATCATGAGAGGGCACTCAAAAGGATCCGATGACCTGCGGTTAGGCCTGTGTGTATAATTGTGATTACCCAGTCAAGGGAGAGCACTGGAGTATCAGAAAGCCAATAATGGCATGTCCAAGAATAGCAGTGTAACTAGGGTTTGGGTGCTGCACGAACAAAATACAGAGCAGAGAAAAGCAAGATCTTACTTTTGCCACTCACTGGCTGCTTGTTCTTGGAAAATCACCTAACCTCCTTGGATCGCAGTTTTCTTTTCTGTAAGAACAACGGCTTCAATTAGGTTATTTCAAAGATCCTTCTAGTTATAACGTTGCATAGTTCAGCTGAAAAACATATTCCAGGTCTTTGGAGTATTTATGTATGATTTTCTCATTCTTCAAATGGTTGAGTGCCTACTAGAGGGTCTGACAATTTTGTTGATTGTGGGACAATTGCAAAGAGTAACATATCCTGGCTGCTGCCCCTAAGAGACTGATAATTCAATGTTGTTCATGTCCTGAAATATATGTGAAATTTAGTGCAAAAGGAAAATTTATTCAGTGTTCTGTGCATGGTGAGAGATGCAAAGGAGTATACTACATGGCTCCTACATCCAAGAGTCTGAATTAATACACATGAAAAAAATCAGAAGACAATTAAAGAATAATCTTTTGGATACTGACTGTAAGTGCTCCTGGGATGCATAATGTGGGCTGGGAAGTCAGAGCAAGCATGCTGGGATAGGAGGGACTTGGCGGAACCATGGAGGAGTGCTAGGATTTGAATAGGCAGAGAAGAGAAAAATGGAAATGCCAGCTGGGGGAAATAGTATAATAATTAATAGAAAAAATATTTCTAGTTTTTCGCAGAAGCACTGAGAGCTTCAGCTGTCCTCAGCCAAATGTTAACCCAGATGGTATATCCAAATTTCATAATTAACAGTTCAACCAGTCACCACAGGTGCTTAAGTATAAGTCTCAAGCTATTTATTTGTGGGGCCACAGCAGCAGAAGAATAAACCTACGGGTGGGGAAGGATGGAGGGTGGGTGGGAGTGATACCCAGGGCAATTTTCCAAGGTAGCTGAGTTTGATTAGCTTCTGTTTGGGAAGAGTTCCTGAAGCTGCTTGTAAGTTTCATTTTACTAGAAAGCCATAGATAGCATTAACTGGGCCAGAAAATGCATATATAGAAGGGTGCAGTACCTGAAACAAAGTTCTCTCTTGTGTTGTTTGGCTGAAGGAGGCCTAGGCAAGAGAAAGTTGGTAACCAATTAGCAAAATGTATTATCTCTGTTGAAAAATAAGTCAGAGCAAATCTTGCATGGATGACACATGGCGGCGGGGAGGGGGAAGCAAGCAGAAGCAGCATCCTTAACGCAAGACACAGGTTTGGAGTTGTACTGGGTCACCTGTGAGACTGGGTTCCAGTCCTTCACTTCCTGAACCCTGGACCAGCCCCATCCTCAGGGGCACACAGATGGTTTCTGCCTTAAAGGCCGTGAGCAAAATTGCAAAGTGAGCGCAGTTTATCATTTTTGGCTGCTTCTTTTCCTTTCTGGGAAAGGTCCCAACTCCCAGGACAGCAAGTTTAAGGTGGGTTATTCATTCTGTCTTCAGAGTTCTGTGTTTAAATAATCCCCCGCTTAGGAAGTAAGATGGTGGCATCAGGTCCCAATCGGTGAGCTTCACGTGCTCAATTTCAGTGTAAAGGTGGAAGCGAAAGCCAGCTAGCAAGGTCTGAGGAATGGGCACTGGAGCCTTGGACTAAAATGTCCATTCACGATGCTTGTCCGGAAGCAGGTTCATGCGCCTTTTCAACAGTGTGCTGTTAACAGTGGGAGAGGATTGAGTGCCAAGGCCGTCTGTCAGCTGCCCTGTCCCATGCGGAAGCAGGTCTTCTGTAGAAAGAGACAAGCTGGTTGCTAATGTTACCCTTGAACTTGACAAGTTCACAGAGTCATTTCCTGCTCTTCGAAAGTGTTGTTTCTAATGAATGATGTGCAAAGAGAGAAAAAGGGCCTGTCTCTCCTTAATCCTCGTGATTCCTGAGTGCTTTCATCTTGCCCGGTTTCTGTCATGTCAGGGATTGGAGGATGGTTTGTTCTGGAGCATGAAGGGGTCTTAGCTGCCCCGTCTACTTATCCCTTGTTTACTTAGCGGGAGTAAAAGGGCCCTGAGGAACCACTGCCCAAGGCCAGAGTACTTCCTGGGGTTGGCTCCCAAACTTGGCTGGTCCTCTGAATTACCTGGGGGAATTTTTAAAAACACAAATTCTTAGACTTCACTTTTGGGAAGTGAAGATAACTTAGTAGATCTGGAGCCCTGTGAGCCTCGTTTATTGAAAAACACTCAGGAAGATTCTAAGGAACTACTGGGATAAAGCTTTCATCTGTAACAGCAATCTGCAAGGTTCTTCTGTACAGAGCCAGCTATAAATATGTTAGGCCTTCTAGGCCATACTGTTTCTGCTGCAATGACTCTGCCATTACAGTGTGTAACAGTCACAGACAATGTGTAAATAAATGAACAAGGCTGAGTTCTCATAAAATACACTGAAATTGTAATTTTATATAATTCTTATATATCACAAAATACTATTTTTCTTTTTCCTCCCCAATCATTTAAACATGTAAAAACAGTTCTTAACTTATGGGCCATACAAGTATAGGCAGTGGGTTGTATTAATATTTGGCCCTTGGGCGCTAGTCTGCCAACTCTTGATCTATAATATATACTTGGATACTTAACTAACGCAGCTTAGAATGTGGGTTGGAATCCCATTTTCACCACTTCCCACCCCTGTGATCTTAGACAAGTTAATTAGCCTCTCTGGGCCTCTGGTGCCTTATCTGTAAATGGGACAAATGTAGTTCATATACCCTGGGTTGTTAAGATTAAATGAAATAATGTAAGATCCTAACACAGTAGGGTTCCTGGTAATTGTAGACATTTATACTATTAGAAGGTACTGTGCACTACAGAGATTGAACACATGAAGCTAGTTCCCCAGCCTTAAAAGACCATACACACTAACCAGCAGGATAAGAGATGCATGCAAACAATTCTTTTATGACAGAATGTAAGTGCCATTGGAGCCAATATTACACAAACACTATATCTGTGTACATTGATGAGAGTGCTGGGGGCTCTTCTCGTGTGGTGCTGGGGAGGCAGGTCTATAATCTTGCTTTGCATTCCTGTGCTTCTCTACTCTTCCTGTGGAAACACACGCATGTCAATCTTGTATTATGAAGCTCATCAGTTATAAGAGATTCTCCTATAGACACAGAACAACTTGAGTAGGGTTGGTAGCTCTGGACACCACAGTGCTGTTTAACTGACTCACATGTCTAATTCATTGTGGACTATCAAGGGAGTGAATGCAGGGCCCATCATTAGTATATAATTGGTTCCTATGTGCAGAGTTCCCTGAGTCACTGAAAAAATGAGAGGAGGAAAAAAACACTTTTGAGTTGATTAGATGATTTTCATTCTCTTTGGTAGAGTTTCTTTGATAAAAACGTGCTACGTCTTTAGTGTAAATTTAAAAAACTTGGAAAGCACAATGAAAATGACAAAATTAACTGTTATTCTCAATATTCACCTATAATCATTGCTAATATTTTTTCACATATACTCCCAATGTTTTGGGGAATATATATTGATACGTATCATGATATATATGCATTGATATATATCATGTATGTTTTTAAAAGACTGGATTATATTATATAAATTATTTTTTACATCTTTCTTCAACTTAACAATATTGCATGTATAATTCATGATTAATTATTATTCATTAAGTCATGAAACATTATTCAATAGCATTCCTATAAAAGTATTCAGCATGTAGCAGTGTAGAGTTAGCTGACAGCCTCCAGCTACCGCACTCCAGGATCCGCCACACTGTTTATGCTGAGGCCACACTGTGTTGGCACTGAACACAAAGAAGGTTTTAGAGCCAGGACGCTTTTGCCTGATGAGGGACTCCTCTCATGGCACTCATTTACTCTTAGGTTCCTGTCTGGAACTTTCTCAGAGCTGCACTGCACTCTCAGGCTCCTCCTACCCTATCCTTCCTTTCTTTCCTTTGTCAGGTGTCAAACCCACAGTGTGCTCTAAATGGTCTCCTTGCTTACACTTAATCCCACTCCCTTTTATCTTACAAATGTTTTCCAAAATAAATCACCTGTACTTCTAATTTTATTTTGGCAACTTCTTCCTGGAGGATCCAAATAGATAAAAGTATTTAATATAAGTCTCCCTCCCACTCCTGCCTCTTAGCCACTCAATACTCTTCCTTAACAGCAATCTCTATTACTTTGTGTATCCTTCCAGAGTTCTTCATTCAGATATGAGCCTTTCGTATATTTCTTCTTCTGTATAGTAGCCCCCCTCCACAGCTCCGTATCCATGAGAGATATGTTCCAAGACTTCGGTGGATGCCTGAAACTGCAGATAGTATCAAAACCTACAGATACTATATTTTTTTCTTGTACACACATCCCTATGTGTGATTTCTCTTATAAATCAGGCATAGTAAGAGATTAATAACAATAACTAATGGAACAATTATAATAATATACTGTAATAGAAGTTCTGTGAATGTGGTCTCTCTCTCACTCTTTCTCTCTCAAAATATCTTATGCATGTAATATTTTCATTCAGTGATTGACTGAGGGTAACTAAAATCGCTGAAAGTGAAACCGTGCATGGGAGCGAGGTTACTGCATAGTATTAAATGATTTAAATGCGTTATAATTAGTTTAACCAATCCTCTATTATCAGGTTATTTCCCATTTTCTAGTGAAAGCAGTGCTGCAATGAATATCCATAGCTAAATATTTTAACACTCATGTGAAAGTACATCTTTATGAACAAACCACAGATTTAGCATTGCCAGATCAGTATGAGTAGTATGATTTTTATACATATTGTCAAATTTCTCTCCATGGAAGATGCACCAGTTTCTACTCTAAGGCACATAGTGGCAGCAATAGCATCACTTCTGATAGCAACATAGTTTTCCATCAGAAAAATATACAATAGATGTAGTATCATTAAACTCTTCTCTAGTGGTTTGGACTTTATAATAAAGGGTTTGATTTTTATTTATTTTCATGGTTACTTTTCCTGGAGTTCAGGAAGCTAATAGTATTTTTGTAAGTTCAAGAACCTGGCTGAACATTCTATGTCACCAACACAGAATGATAACCATTTATGTTGATAGGGGCCACTGATAGCTATCAAGGTATTGGAATAAATTAGGAAGATAGCAGAAGTAGAAGTTTGTATCCTTAAGAAAAGTGATTTATACATTAGGAAGAAAACAGAACAGGGGTCAGCAGACTATTCTGCTCTCTGTTTCTGGGATGCATTATGAAGATGATCGTTTATTACTGATAAGGGAAAGATGTCACTTGAGAATGTCAAATGTCAGTGATATTCATTCACTCAATGTATTGTTATTGAGTACCACTACACTGACTTTTTCTAGTGAAATTCCTCTGGTGTAGATACGATTTTGTTTAAAAGTAAAGAGGCTTGGCCAAAGTGCAAGGAACTTTACTTTTCTATATGTTGGTTCACTCATCTGTAAAATGGGGATATTAATAACAATTGCCTCATAGAGTTGTGAATATTAAATTAGTGAAGTGCTGTAAAACTCTTTAAAGAATTTCTGGCATATAATAGTGCTCAATAAATATTAGCCATCATCATCATTATTATAATACACAATTGCCTCTAATTTATTTATCTTTTTTATTCTTTGAGTTTGAGGTTATAGAAAGAATAATTTATTTAAAATTAATTTAAATTTTAAAAATGAGAAATATCCCTAGAAAAAGTAAAATACAAAAATTTTAAAGATATAAAAATGGTAAAAGAGAGGGCTGGACAATGAACCAAAATTATTGTGTTAGAAAAAAGACAGAAGAATGAAGCGGGACCCCTACCTTTCACTGTTCACAAAAATTAAGTTAAGATGGATATAAGACTTAGATATAAGGCATGAAACCATAAGAATTCTAGAGGAAAATATAGGAATAACTTTCCTAGGTATTAGGCTGGGCAAAGAATTTATGACTAAGACCCCAATGGCAATCATGGCAACAGCAAAAATAAATAAATGGGATGTGATTAAACTAAAAAGCTTCTACACAGCTAAGAAAACACTCAACAAAGCAAATAGACAATCTACAGTATGGGAGAAAATATTCACAAGCTACAAATCTAATAAAGGTCTAATAACAAGAATTTACAAAGAACTCAAACAAGTCAGCAAGAAAAAAAAAACTATTAAAAAGTGGGCAAAAGACATGAGCAGAAGCTTCTCAAAAGAAAGACAAATGGCCAAAAAACATATGAAAAATGCTCAATTATTAGGGAAATGCAAATTAAAACCACAATGAGATATCACCTTATCCCTGTCAGAATGGCTTTTGTTAAAAAAAAGTCCAAAAACAATAGATGCTGGCATGGATGCAGAGTGACAGTCTGCCAGTTTTGAACTGAGGTCTTAAGGGGCATTGGTTTTTCCACTTGCCTCTTGGAAGCTTCCAAACTTCATCATTAATCAAACATTCTCTAGATATCTGCTTCTCTTTCAGCTTGGACCACTGGATGAGACACATTGAGCAGAGTTGCCCTAGCCACGCTACATTCTGCAGGCTAAAATAGAGCCATCCCAGGCAACTACGGGCCTGTGTGAGAGAGAATAAATAATTGTTTCAGTGACTGATTTTTGGGTTGGCTCGTTATGCAGCATTTGAAAGCAATAGTTGATTAGTACACTTTTCTAAGGCAGTGATACTCCATCTATAGAAAGTTATGTGTCTCATTTAATGAGGTTATTTGAAAAACTGACTTCCATCAGTTAAATACACTGGGCACTAACTCATTTTGTGACTAAAGAGACATAAAATTATAAAACTGGATGGAATATTAGAGATCATTCAGTTTGCAACTTTCATTTTGCAGGTAAGGAAATTGACATCCAGGTGTGCCCAAGCTCGTATAACTAATTCATTCTAGGGAGAGGACTAAAGTCCGTAGCTCCTGAAGCAATGCCTCAAAGGCCCTAATGGGAGAATGTGATGATAAGGAGACCAAATTGTGTGTGGAAATCAGCTCATTTTATAACTTTCCTTGAAATATACAGAGAGCAAGAGGCTCAATAAAAGGCAACCATGGCAGGATGTGTTTTTTAATATCCTTTGGGAGGAAACTGCCCTGTGCACCTATTAGTTACCATTATTCAGAGCCATAATTGTAGCTAACATTGATATGCTGATTAGACACAGCTCATGTTTTGATCTCAGCTGACTCACAGGACCTAAATTTTGATTTGATTAAAGGAAATAGGTGACATTCAATTAGAAAATTTCTTCAAGTTAAACATGGTTAAAGCAGTTAATTCCAAATCGCTTCCACTGGTACCTATTTTATAAACCCATGCATTTTCCTTTGAAAACAATCACATTAGATACTTTTAACTTAGATAAGGATTCTTATATATTCCTGAATTTTCTGATTTGGTAGAAGCCACTGTCCTCAGAAATCCCTTTACATTATAAATTTGGTTACACTTAAAACATCTTATACTATTATATCAAGACATTATAGGGTTGTAACTTCCAGGGGCTTCTGTATCATTAAGTGCCCCTCTATCTATACTCCCCTCCCCCAGCCAAATTCCAGTGGGAATTTTTGCCAAATACCATATTTAATTTCCTTGGCATTTCTATAAGTTTTGTAATTATAGCAATTCAAATCCTGGTATACAATATTTTGACTATTTAATGTATTTTATTTCTTTTTTAAGAAAGACAAATTTATTATATCATACAGTTCTCTTTGGAAGATGGTGACTTTTGGATAAATAGCTCCATGTATAAAAGTAAACAACCACTCAAAAAATTAATATTAGTGACTAAAAGAAAGACATCAGGAACTAGGTGAATAACTTTAAAAACCTACTTTTCTGTAGTTCTCTCAATGAATAATTCAGGATCAAGCACATCAGATCTATTATTTAAAGCCTGATACACAATGGCAGGGTGAATATCAGACTGACCTATGAAGCTTTTAAAAAATGCGGGTGCTTGGGCCCCAAAACTGAGGCTCAGATTCATCAGCACTGGAATGGGACTGGGCTATTTGCTTTAAAAAAAAGATCTATAGGCGATTCTGTTCACTGAATCAGGAATTCTCTAAAGGTTCTATTTTCATGACTTTAGATTTAGTCAGTTCAATTCACTCTGCCTTATCTGTTTTGTTCTGTGAAGAACAGAACTTAGAAATGTTAGTTGCATTACGCTAGTCAGTTACGTTACACTTATATAGATGTGGTCTAAGTTTAATTTCAAAAGAATAAAGCTTTTTAAGTCAAAAATATATTCTGTGCACTTTGTAAAAAAGTTTCTTTACTTTGGGCTTTTCCTAGGTTTCTAAACTTTAATTATATATTACCCTTCAGTTTCAGATGTCTTCTCTGTTTTTTGAAAGTGTCTTTCATTTAGAAGTTGCATAATAAATACCTGAATAAATGAATGAAACAAAATGAAATGAGATTCAATTTTCTAGGGATAATTTTAGTACTCTAAATCTTATATTAAAATAACTGTATATGTATACATTGTTTTTAAAAAGGTTTTAAAATTACCTTATATTTTATGGTCTTTTTTTTTTTACAAATAACTATTTTTACAAGTTTATTTTTTATATGCTTGTATCAAAATATCACACATACCTCACAAATATGTACAACTATTATGTATACATAATAATTAAAAATAAAGTAACACAGATGTTATAGAAACACAATATATGTTTTAACTTAGAAAAATAAATACCTTTCTATACTCTCCCATGTCCAATCCTACTTCACACAGGAAAATCAGTTTTGTGAGTCTGATTTCAGTCTTTTGCCTATGTATGTATATTTTTAAAAATAAAAGTTAACTGCTTTTATTTCTTATATATCGTAAATATTGCCATATTACTTTAAAGAATCACCTATAAGTGATTTTCATGAGTTTCCCAGTTTTATGTTTCATTTATTATAAATAATTGATTTTTACTAAATCCCTACTATTGGCAATCTTTATTGATAAAAAGTTTTTGTATTCATAGTACCTCCTTATGATGAATTCTTATAAATGAAATTTCTGTGTTAAAGCCTCTATGTGTGTGCATGTGTGTGTATGTATGTGCGTTTGGACAAATTTTGTTCCTAGAAACATACTAAATTTCACTCTCACCTAGAATTGTACCTCCTCATATACCTGTTTCCTTTTGCCCTTCATGGGATATTGTAATTTGAAATAAGTACATTTTGATTTTACTTACATCTTTATTTGGTAAGGTTGAATATCTTACCTATACTTATTGGACTTTTGCATTTATTTTGAGAACTGAAAGTTCATGAGGTTGTCATTAAAATTTGTTCACTATAGCCCCAGCTAACTCAGGAGGTTGAGGCAAGAGGATCACTTGAACCCAGGAGTTCAAGTTTATCCTGGGCAAGATAGTGAGACCTAGTATCTTGCTAAAAAAAAAAAAAAAAAAAAAGGGATATTATTGGTTTAAAAGCATTCTTGACTGCTTAAAGATACTAACTTTTTTTTTTTTGCTAAATAATATGTTGCAAGAAATTTCTTCTTGATTAATTTGCCTTTTCATTGTGTTATGAGTTATTAATTTTTATGAGGTCAAATCTACTAATCTTTCAGCTATAGAGGTTCCACCCTTTGGCATTATGTTTAAAAAGGCATTCTCAGGCCTTCTAAGATCAGAAAAATATTTTTTCATTTTTTTTAAAAATAAATTTTTTATTTTAGAATAGTTTTACAGAAAAGTTGCAAAGATAGTACAGAGATTTCCTGTGTACCCTGTACTCAGTTTCACCTATTAATAACATCTTATATTGGTACAGTACATTTGTCACAACTAATAAACCAATATTGATACATTATTATTAACTAAAGGCCATACTTCATTCAGATTCCCTTAGTTTTTACCTAACGTTCTTTTTTTCTGTTCCAGGGTCACATCCAGGATACTGCGTCACATTTGGGCTTCATATCTCTGTAGGCTCCTCTGGGTGGGACAGTTTCTCAGACTTTCCTTGGTCTTGATAACATTGACATTTTGAGGTTTACTGGCCAGGTCTTTTGTAGAGTGTCTCTCAGGTAGGATTTGTCTAATATTTTTCTCATTATTGGACTGTGGTTATAAGTTTTTGGAAGAAAGAACATAGAGGTAAAGTGCTGCTATTTCTTTATATCATATCAAGAATATGCACTATCAGTGTGGCTTATCACTTTTAATATTGACCTAGATCATCTGGGAATGGTAGTGTTTATCAGGCTTCTCACTGTAAAGTTACTCTCCCTCCCCCTGCCCCGCCTCTTCTGTACTGTAATCTATGGAAGGCAGTCACTATGCTCAGCTCACACTTAAATTGTAGGAAGTTATGCTCCACCTCCTTGAGGGGGGATTATTTACATTAATTATTTGGAATTCTTTACATCTCATTTGTCTCTTCTCCCCCATTTATTTACTGATTCAGTGATTTATTTATACCTGTATGGGTTCGTGAATATTTATTTTATGCTTTGGGTTATAATTTAATACAATGTTGGTTATTTTCTTGCTCAAATTGTTCTAGTTTCTGCCAATAGGAGCTTTTTCACTTGTGTCCCTTTGACATTTCCCAATCATTTTGGCTTTTGAGCACTTCCTTAATTTCTGACACTACAAGAAGCTTCAGACTCACTTTGTATATTCCCTTCACAACTGTGAAATCAGTCACTTCTCCAAGGAGTCCTGTTTTTTTTGTTGTAGAGTGGTATAGAAACCAAGATTTGAGTGCTGGGTGTGCTTTTTGCTACTGGGGAATTATTTTTCTTTTAGATCCTCTCAGCTGAAAGAGCAAGAAAATATATGTGTAACCTGTGTATATATGCATATCTATAATTATTCATATATATCCCTTAATATCTTTATTAAGATAAACATGAGGTCAAACTGCTGTCTCTAACTCTAATCTACTACCACATGGTTCCTTCTAGCCTTAGCCCCTTGCATATCTCTAAATTCCCACTCCTGTAGTGAAAAACCTGGCTCCTACCAGCTACTATCCATTTATTTAGTTTTCCAATGCCTGCATATCTGTATAGTGGTTTCAGAGTTGGTACCCAGCACCCTGTGGACAACAACTTTCCAAACAGAGTACAGTGCTGTGTATAGTTCCATTTGTCTTTAGCTATATGGTTCTAGACATTTCCAAAGTTACTTAGATCAGTACCACTTTTTCCTGTCCCTACTCTGAAGTTACATCAAACATTGGTAATATAGCTAGATTCTTCTGTCACACCTCTATTCCATTCTGGTGTCCCCCAGTCTCCTAGTTGATATTTTTTAATTTGCATACATTAAGAGGCTATATGGATTGTAACAAATGCAGTTTCATATATCCACCCCTACAGTATTATATGGAATAATTTTACAACCCTAAAAAGTCCCCTGTGCTTCATCTTTTTAACCCTCCCTTGTCTCCGAATCTCTGACAACTACAGACTTTGCCATCTCTATAGTTTTACCTTTTCCAGAATGTCATATAAGTGAACTAAAGCAATATATAGGCTTCTCAGATGGGCTTCTTTTGCTTAGCTATATGCATTTAAGATACAGCGACATCATGAGGATTTATTAATTGTTCCTTTGGATTCATCCTTTATTTTACCTAATTCTTTTATGATTTCAGGTTTTACATTTAACTCTTTAGTCAGTTTGGACTTTATTTTGGTATATGGTTTGAGATAGCCATCTAGCTTTGCCTATAAATAGTTAACTAATTTTGTATCATTTATTGGAAGAATTTTTCTCCATTGATTTGAAATACTGTTATATAACTAAATTCATATGTGTGTGATGGTATGTTTCTTAGCTTTCTGAGACTCAATTTTTCTGTTATTTTATTTTCATAACACTACCACTGTTTTAGAAATATTGTAGCTTTATTATATAATTTAACATTCAGTGAGAATCCTCTTTAATTACTCTTTTTCATAAAAATTCTTAATAATTTTCCCCAGGTTTTTCTTTTGAATGTATTAAAAAAAATATTATAAAAACCACATTACAATTTTGAACAGAATCAAGTTAGTAAGCTAAATTAAGGAAGAATTGATATCTTTATAATATTGTGTCTTTCTTTATGGAAGCATGATACATCTTTTTATTAATTTGAACTTCTCTTATTGTCCAGTTTTCTTCATTTGGGATTTGCACATACACTATTAAGTTTATGTCTAGATATTTTATATGTTAAGCATTGTGAATTTTCAATATACATTGTGAGTTTCCAATTACTTTCTCCAAAAAGTTAATTTTTTTATATGTAGGAAAGCAATTAATATTTATGTTAAAATACATAGTATGACCTTTTATTAGATGTGTAAGCTGGCCCTTCATAATCATATTATAGCAAAATAATGATACATTTATTTTTCCTTTCTGAATTTTGTACCTCTTCTTTTCTTACTGTGTTGGCTGGGGCTTTCATATGGAGGAGCTAAAGGACTTTTTTTGGTCCTTTTTCCTAAATTTAATGGAAATCCCTGTAATGTTTTGCTGAAACAACATATTTCAAAGGCAATACAGATTGCCTTTTTGCTATTCAAGGATATTTTAAGAGAACACTCAATTCCTTTTGCAAATGGAATAATGATCTATTAATTTATCTCTTGTACAACAAATCATACTTATACTTACTAAGTTTACTTTAGGAAAAACATACCAGTATCTTACTTGTCTTTTCCCCATTCTGTTAATATGCAACTAGAGTATCCTCTTATTGGTAACAACAGGTGCACTAGGATTAAATCTATTTGAAGTACAGCACCCAAATGAACACAGCACGTTGATTTCCCAGTTACTTAACTTTTGTAGCTGTCCTCCAGCATCCATGTTGCAGTACATTTTGACAGAAGTCAGTTTGGCTACTTATATTGACCAAAAAAAAAAAACAAAAACATTTTGGCTATGTTGGAATTTAAAGTTTAAAGTTTTGTTAATTTTTTTAAGCTTAAGTATCAACAGATAATTCCGATTTTTTGGTATTTTTTTATTTTTAATTATTATGGGTGCATAATAGTCATATATCTTTATAAGATATATGTGATGTTTTTATAAAGGCATATAATGTGAATTAAGCAAATCAGAGTAATTGGGGTATCCATCACCTCAGGTATTTAACATTTCTTTGTGTTAGGAACATTCTAATTCCACTCTTTTAGCTATTATAAAGTATACTATAAAGTTGATAGTCACTTTGTTGTACTGTCAAATACTGTTCCTTCTATCTAATTATCTACCTATGTTTTTGCACCCATTAACTACCCCCCCTCTATCCCCTCCTCCTTGCTACCCTTCCCAGACTCTGGTACCCGTCATTCTACTTGTCTCCATGAGATTAATTGTTTTTAGTATTTAGCTCCCACAAATGGGTGAGAACATGTGAAATTTGCTTGGCTTATTTCACATAACATAATGTTCTCCAGTTCCTTCCATGTTGTTTCAAATGGCAGGATTCTATTCTTTTTTGTGGCTATATCATATTCCATTGTGTATATGTGCCACAATTTCTTTATCCATTCATCTGTTAATGAAAACTTAGGCTGACTACATATCTTGGCTATTGTGAATTGTGCTGCAATAAACATAGGAGTGCAGATACATTCTTAATATACTGAATTCCTCTCCTTTGAATATATACCTAGCAGTGGGATTGCTGGGTCATGTGGTAGTTTTATTTTTAGTTTTCTGAGGGACCCCAGTGCCATTCTCCCTAGTGGTTGCACTAATTTACATTCCCACCAAAAAAGTGCCTGAGGGTTCCCCTTTCTCCACATACTTGCCAGCATTCATTATTGCTTTTTTGACAAAAGCCATTTTAACTGGGGTGAGATGATATCTCATTGTAGTTTTGATTTGCATTTCTCTGATGACTAATGATGTTGAACAATTTTTCATATTTTGGCCATTTGTATGTCTTCTTTTGAGAAATGTCTATTCAGATTCTTTGCCCATTTTTAATTGGATTATTTGATCTTTTCCTAATGAGTTGTTAGAGCTCCTTATATATTCTAGTTATTAATCCCTTCTCAGATGGTTAGCTTGCAAATATTTTCTTCCATTCTGTGGGTTGTTTCCTCACTTTGTTGATTGTTTCCTTTGCTATGCAGAAACTTTTTAGCTTGATGTGATCCCATTTGTCCAATTTTATTTTGGTTGTTTGTGTTTTGAGGGTATTACTCAAGAAATCCTTGCCCAGACCAATATCCTGAAGCATTTCCCCAATGTTTTCTTTAGTAGTTTCATAGTTTGAGGTTTTAGATTTAAGTGTTTAATCCATTTTGATTTGATTTTGGTATATGATGAGAGATAAGGGTCTAGTTTCATTCTTCTGCATATGGATATCCAGTTTTCCCAGAACCGTTTATTGAAGAGACTGTTCTTTCTCCACTGTAGGTCCTTGGCACCTTTGCCAAAGACAAGTTCACTATAGATGTGTGGGTTTATATTTGGGCTCTCTATCTGTTCCATTGGTCTATGTGTATGTTTTTATGCCAGTAACATGCTGTTTTGTTTACTATTGCTCTGTGGTATAATTTGAGGTCAGGTAATGTGATTTCTCCAGTTTTGTTCTTTTATCTCAGGATGGCTTTGGCTATTCTGGGTCTTTTTTGGTCCCTTATAAATTTTAGGATTAATTTTTCTATTTCTGTGTCATTGGTATTTTGATGGGGATTTCATTGAATCTGTAGATTGCTTTGGGTAGTATGGACATTTGAATAATATTGATTCTTCCAATCCATTTTTTTTTGTGTGTGTTCTCTTCAAATTCTTTCATCAATGTTTTATAGTTTTTATTATATAGATCTTTCACTTCTTTGGTTAAGTTTATTCCTAGGTATTTTATTTGTAGCTATTGTAAATGGGATTACTTTCTTGGTTTCTTTTTCATATTGTTTGCTGTTGGCATATAGAAATGCTACTGATTTTTGTATGTTGATATTATATCCTGCAACTTTCCTGAATTTGTTTATCAGTTCTAGTAGTTTTTGGGAGGATTCTTTAGGTTTCTCTAGATATAAGATCATATTATCAGCACACAAGGTTAATATGACTTCTTCCTTTTCAGTTTGGATGTCCTTTATTTCTTTCTCTTGTCTGATTACTCTAGCTAGAAGTTCCAGTATAATGTTGAATAACAGTGGTGAATGTGGGTGTCCTTGTCTTGTTCCAGATCTCAGATGAAAGGCTTCAGTTTTCCCCATTCAGTATGATACTAGCTGTGGGTCTGTCATATGTGGCTTTTATTGTGTTGAGGTAAGTTCCTTCTATACCCAGTTTTTTTGAGAGTTTTTATCATGGAGGGATGTTGAGTTTTGTTGAATGCTTTTTCAGCATCAATTGAAATGATCATATGGTTTTTGTCTTTTGTTCTATTGATATAATGTGTCACATTGGTTGATTTGCATATGTTGTACATCCTTGCATCCCTAAGATGAATCGTACCTGATATGATGAATAATTTTTTTAATGTGTTGATGAATTCAGTTTGCTAGCATTTTGTTGAGGATTTTTGCATCTATGTTCATCAGAGATATTGGCCTATAGTTTTCTTTTTTGTTGTTGTGTCTTTATCTGGTTTTGGTATGAAGATGATACAGACCTTATAGAATGAGTTTGAGAGTATCTCCTCCTCCTTGATTTTTTGGAATAGTTTAAGTAGGATTGGTATTTGTTCTTCTTTGAATGCTTGGTAGAATTCAGCAGTGAAATCATCAAGTCCCCTGGGCTTTTCTTTGATGGGAGATGTTTTATTACAGCTTCTATCTCATTACTTGTTATTGATTTATTCAGGTTTTGGTTTTCTTCCTGTTTCAATCTTTGTAGGTTATATATGTCTAGGAATTTATCAAATTCTTCTAGATATTCCTATTTAATGGCATATAGTTGCTCATACTAGTCTCTAATGATCCTTTGGATTTCTGCAGTATCATTTGTAATGTCTCCTTTTTTGTTTCTGATTTTTATTTATTTGGGTCTTCTCTCTCTTTCTTAGTCTGGCTAAAGGTTTGTCTGTTTATCTTTAAAAAAAAAAACTTTGCATTTCATTGATCTTTTACTTTTTTCTGTTTTAATTTCATTTATTTCTGCCCTGATATTTATTATTTCTTTTCTTCTACTAATTTTGGGTTTGGTTTTCTCTTGTTTTTCTAGTTCTTTGAGATGTATTGTTAGCTTGTTTATTTGAAGTTTTTCTACATTTTTGAGATAGGCACTTCGTGCTATAAACTTTCCCCTTATTACTGTTTTTGCTATATCCAATAGGTTTTGATATGCTGTTTTTTCATTTTCTTTCATTTCAAGAAATTTTTAAATTTCATTCTTAATCTCTTCATTTACCCACTGATCATTCAGGAGCATATTATTTAATTTCCATGTATTTGTATATTTTCCAATATTGCTCATGTTATTGATTTCTAGTTTTATTCCACTGTGGTCAGAGAAAATACTTGGTATGATTTTAATTTTTTTTGAATTTTTTGAGACTGGTTTTGTGGCCTAACATATGGTCTATCCTTGAGAATGATCCACAAGCTGAGGAGAAGAATGCAAATTCTGTCTGTGTTGAATGAAACATTCTGTAAATATCTATTAGGTCCATTTGATCTATAGTGCAAATTAAGTCCAATGTTTCATTTTTGATTTTCTGTCTGGATGATCTTTCCAATGCTGACAGTGGAGTGTTGAGGTCTTCAATGATTGTTGTACTGGGATCTCTCTCTCTCTCTCTCTCTGTTTAGCTTCAACAATATTTGTTTTATATATCTGGGTGCTCTAGTATTGAGTACATATATATTCAGAATTGTTATATCCTCTTGCTGAATTGACCCCTTTTTTCTTTGTCTCTTTTTACAATTTTTATTTTGAAATCTATTTTATCTGATAGAAGTATAGCTTCTCCTGTTTTTTTTTTTTTTGGTTTCCATTTACGTGGGATATATTTTTTTTTCATTTTTTTATTTTCAGTCTATTTCAGTGTATTTATAGGTGAAGTGCATTTCTTGCAGACAGCTTATAGTTGAACCTTGTTTTTGTTATCCATTCAGCACCTCTATGTCTTCTGTTTGGAGAGTTTAGTTCATTCATGTTCAATGTTATTGTTGATAGGTAAGAACTTACTACTGCCATGTTGTTATTTGATTTCTGGTTGTTTTGTGGTCCTCTCTTTCTTTCTTCTGTCCTTCCTACGTTCCTTTGTTAAAAGTGATTTTCTCTGGCAGTGTGTTTTAATTTCTTGCTTTTTATTTTTTTGTATATCTGTTGTAGGTTTTTTGGTTTGAGGTTACCATGAGGCTTGCTGAAAACATTTTATAACCAATTATTTTAAACACATGACAAGTCTGCTTACAGACAAAAAACCAAACAAATCAACAAGCAAAGAGCAATCTAACAGAGATTCTATCCTTTAGTTCCATCCCCCCACTGCTTTTTAACTTTTTGTTGTTTCCATCCATATCTTTTTGTACTATCTATCGCTCAAAAAGTTGTTATTTTTGATAGGTTTGTCTTTTAGTCTTCCTACTCAAGATGTCAGTGGTTTATACTCTGCAATTAGAGCAATAGAGTATTCTGTATTTGTGTCTTTACTGTTACCAGTGAGTTGTGTCCCATCAGATGATTTCTATTGTTCATTAACATCCTTGTCTTTCAAATAGAACTCCTTTTAACATTTCTTGTAGGACAGGTCTGGTGTTGATGCAATCCCTCAGCTTTTGTTTGTCTGGGAAAGTCTTTATTTTTCCTTCATGTTTGAAGGGTAGTTTTGCAGGATATAATATTTTAGTGTTAAGGGTTTTTCATTCAGGACTTTAAATACGTCATGCCACACTTTCCCTGAGAAGTCTGCTGCTAGACATGTTGGAGGTCCTTAAGATGTCATTTTTTTTTTCTTTCTTCTTGCTTCCCTTAGAACCTTTTCTTTATCCACAACTTTTAGGAGCTTGATTATTGAATGCCTTGAGATAGTCTTGTTTGGGTTAAGTCTGCCTGGTGTGCTATGGCCTTCTTGTACCTGAATATTGATATCTTCTCTAGGATTGGAAAGTTCTCTTTTATTTCTTTGAATAAACTTTCTACCCCAATCTCTCTCTCTCTCTCTCTCTCTCTCTCTCAGTCTCTCTCTCTCTCTCTCTCTCTCTCTCTCTCCTCTTTAAGGCCAATAATTCTTAGATTTGCTCTTTTGAGGTTATTTTCTAGATCTTGTAGGCATGCTTTATTCTTATTTATTCTTTTTTTTCTTTTTTCTCTTTTGACTGTATATTTTCAAATAACCTGTCTTCGAGCTTACTAATTTTTACTTCTGCTGTTGAGAGACTCTGGTACATTTCTCAGTTTGTCAATTGAATTTTTAAGCTCTAGAATTTCTGCTTGATTTTATTATTTATTTTTATTATTATTTCAATCTCTTTGTTAAAATTCTCTGATAGGCTTCTGAATTCCTTCTCTGTGTTGTTTTGAAGTACATTGATCTTCAGGACAGCGGCTTTGAATTCTTTGTCTGAAAAGTCACCTATCTCCATCACTCTAGGATTGGTCACTGGTACCTTATTTAGTTTGCTTGGTGATGTCATGTCTCCCTGGATGTGCGTGATGTTTGTCAATGTCTGGGCATTGAAGAATTAGGTATTTATTTTAATCTGTACAGTCTGGGCTTGCTTGAACCCATCTTTCTTGAGAAGACTTTCCACATATTCAAAGGGAATTGAGTGTTGTGGTCTAAGTCTCTGGTCACTGCAGTTGTATCAGCACTGGGGGGTGGGAGGGTCTTAGGCCCAGTAATGCTGTGACAGTCGCAGATTCCTGGTAGTACTGCCTTGGTGGACTTGGGTAAGATGCAAGAGAATTCCCTGGATTACTAGGCAAAGTCTCATACTCTCTTCCCTCACTCTCTGTGCTGAGCTGCTGGAGTTGGGGCAGGAGTGACATGTATACTCCCTCATGGCTACCATTGCCTGGTTACACCTGAAGCCAACCTAGTCTCACCACAGCCAGTGGTGACTGTTGCCTGGCTACCTATGATGTTTATTCAAAGCCCAAGGACTCTTTAGTCAGCAGGTGGTGAATCTTGCCAGGATCAGGTCTTTCCCTCCAAGGCAGCATGTTTCATTCTGGCCCAGGATGAGTCCAGAAATGTTATCCAGGAACTAAGGCCTGGACTCAGGGGCTTCAAAAGTCTACTTGGTGCTTTATTTTACTGTGGCTGAGCTGGTACCCAAGTTGAAAACAGAGTTCTCTGAGCTCTTCCCTTTTCTTTGCTTAAGTGGAAGAAGACTCTCCCAGTGCGGTGCTGCCTATAGTTGGAGGAGGGGTGTCAAAGGCACTGGCTTCGCCATTGCTGCTGGTGTCTCACTGGGTCACATGCACCCACATCCATTCGCTTTGAGCCAGCACAGCTGCAAGAACTGTTCACAGACCGCAGCCTTTGTGGCCTGACTGCTTTACAAATTTAGTCCAGGCCCGAGGCTGCCTTTTGTTAGCTGGTGGTAGGGCTAGCTGAAACTTGGGTTTTGGGGCAAAGGATTTCCCTCTGGCCAGGCCTGTCAAAATGCTCCCTCCATGCGCACAGGCAGAATTCTGCCCTGTGCTGTGTTCCCCTGTGCCAGGACAGCCCTGAGTTTCAATTCAAAGCCTCATAATCACTTCACTTTCCCTCTCGCGGCACACAGATTCTCTTTGCATTTGGGGCACTGGTGAGGCATTGCCAGGAGATGGGGGAGGGGTGGTGTAGGCAGTGCAAGAGTGTCTTTTCTGCCCTCTTTAGTGCCTCTTTCCTTGATATAATGTTAAAACCAGGTAGTATGATAGCTCACCCGGTTTTTGGTTCTTCTCAAGGTATTTGCCTGGATGGATAGTTGTTGAATTAGGTGTTCCTGTGAAGGGACAAGTGCTGGAAGTTTCTATTTGGCCATCTTCAGATAATTCAGATTTTGAGCAAACAGTGGCCCGCTTCCTTATTTTGTAGGTAAAGTTTTATTGGACTATCACTACATCCATCATTTACATGTTGTCTTTCACTGCTTTTGTGCTACAGAGACAGAGCAGCACAGTTGCAACATCGACCACATGCCCTCAAAGTCTAACGTATTTACTATTTGGCCTACTACAGAAAAAGTTCACTGACCTTTGATTCAGAAGGACTTTAAAATAAGGAGAAAAAAATGAGAATAGCAGTCAGAGGTTTTAGAACTTGGCTTTTTATTTCTTTGTAGTCGCAAAAGTTTTTCTTGTTTTGTCTGTATGTGTGTTTTGTTTTGCTTAGCATCAATGGCCTGCTTTCTGATTAGGCTAATATAATGGCACAGATAGTCCGTGTCCATTCTGATTGGTTAAATATTTGTTCTTATTGATTGTTGCCTGTAGTATACTGGTAATAAAAGTATTTGTAACACCATAAATATTTCAGCTATTGTAATATAGTTATTCCTTTATTGGAAAACGAGATTGTCATTCTCAAGTGCCATGTAGCATCACATTCCTAGTTATTGGAACATGAAGTCAATTCAGAATTTCTCTTCTATTAATATCTACCAGAAGGAGGTCTCTCTCTCTCTCATATATATATATATATGCTAAAACTTGTTATTAGTCAATGTATCAATCAATATCTACTGAATGTCCTATGTCACTCAGATCGTTGATAAGTTCTATGGAAGATAGATAGGAGTTATATAAACCCTTTGGTGGACAGGAGTTTCCAGTCCAGAATTCTAGATGGTGAAAGGACAGACCTTTAATATTTGGTACAACTTAAATATGAGAATACTATCTTTCTTTCCTTTCTTCCAAACTTGGCATTTCCTCTTATAAGGAAAATTTTTCTTTTTTTCATTGCAGAGACCTAGAAGTTAAGGTTAACTTGCCTTTGCAGTTGTTTACATCAGTGATGGCTCAGAAGACTGCCCAGGTTCAACGAGTGACAAATCATTACTGACTGTACAATGTAATTAAAAAACACAAGCATTGATTAGCGATGAGCTAAACCTGAGACCAAAAAGTGAGAGACCCAGAATAGCTGGCAAAACTTCTCATTGGATCTGTCTGAAATGGAAGATGTTTGCCCCTGCAGGCATGGCGTGGGGCCCATTGTGCATTTCCATTAGAGATCCGCACTGGATCTGAGCATGCCATTGATGTTGGCCTATTTATGAAAGGCTGTTGAAAGAGGTTTCAGAGCTAATTGAAAAGAGATGCTTGTGAACTACAGTCACTTCAAAAAACATGGCTCCAAAATGTTTCAATAGTTTGGAAATTGGTGTGTTTCCTTCACTTGCACATAAAATTAAACAGATGATTTGAAATGAAAGCTTTGTGGGTGTTTAGTAAGACTTGGTTCTTTAAAAAATTATTAATTGGAAAGTTGGCTGAGCTTATTATAACAGTCCCTGCCCATATCTATCTGTGCTTTCGTTATGTTCTCTATCCCTGTTTTCAGGGATGTCAGCTGCATTTGCCTAAATCTACCTTGTCTAGAGACAAGGAATATATTTTGAACAGGATGTTGTCAACTACTGTTCAATTACACATTTTTATCTTCTAAGAAAAAAAAATTCTCAAAACCTACTTTGCAAAAAAAAAAGTAAGAATAACAAAACAACACTCTACATATGCTTCCACGAGATTTTTCTCAAGGTGGAACTTAATAGGCAAAATTCGAGGGTGAGCTGTGCCTCAACCACATTGAAAATTGAGTGAATTTATGTGAACAGAACGCAAACATAATTATTAAAAAATGTTCTCCCCAAGCAGTTTTCAATCAAGATCTGAAAGCATTAGCAAACATTGATTTCTTCCATAATACTTGTACTTATTATTCAACCTGATTTTTTGTCTATTCTTAAAGCAGAAATTGAGGACTGGTAACTGAAACTGGTGTGCCCAAGTCAACAAGTTAGCCATTGCCTACAGGGGTGGGAAAGCACGGTTGAGGTATAGCTGTTCCTCAAAGCAGAGGGGGAATCGGGTTCATTGTTATTATCTCAATTATCATAATTACTCTGTCCTTAATGTTTTAACAACATTTCTTTTTAAGTTAGAAAGACTGGTGCCAAGCAATTTACCTAGTTAGGCATGTAGTTGGTGCTGAACCAGAAATAAGATACAATTTATCACTGGTCTTTTATTCTGGTGTGGTTTAAAGCAAAAAATTAGGTTTTAAAAGTTTAACCACTGAGGGGAATACCGAGTCCCAGTTTCTATGACTGATTGAGAAGGGTGTTTAAGGCTTAATTGTCACAACATCAATTAGATCTCACCACAACTGAACTAATTTGATTGTTCGAGTGAAGTAACTGGATTAACATGGGAGATGTAGTTACTTTGACTATGTTCTGACTGAATTGTTGAGTTGAGGAAAATCTTGGTTGCCTGGTGACTGCTTGGTTTGACAACATAAAATGTCCTCAAATTATTACTATTATTTTTTACTGGCTAGAACACTTAGCGACCATTTATAATTACATAACCTTGCTTGCTTCTTGAGGGCCAGAGTGACTTTGAGAGATCCCGGGACATTCAGAAGAGCTGGGATAGGTGATAGGAATGTGGGAGAGTGAGGTAGTCCTGAAAATCATTTGGCTTAGAGGATTCAAAATTGGCTTGGGATGGCATGGAAAACCTGAAAGATTGCATAATTATGCCTCCTCCATGTAAACATGGTGCAACTCACCTTTAGTCTTCCTTTCTAGAGATGATTATGGCTATAATGGTAGAGTTTTAGAGCCTCTGGTCTTAATGAGGACCATCTCAGACTTTGTCCCTGGCTCTGTGGAAGCCTATAACAGATGCACCACCTGTAATTTTTTTTTTTTTAATTAAAGCAGACCTCCCTTAGGCAACCCCAAGCTTTCTTTTGAGTTTAATCCCAAGTGGATTTCCTGGGGCTGTCCTTGAAGTCCAGAGCTTCAAGGGAGTTGAGATGCACAGCTATACCTAAAAGTGCTGGGCAGTGAAAGGATTGAAAACAAATGTAATCTGATTTGAAGTGCACCAAGTATAGCATTCGCTATGTGGGACTTCATATGCAATGATTGTTTGCTTAGAAATAGAAGAAACAGCAATATATTTTAATAGGTCCTAATTCTGAATATCTTATTACTAGTTAAGTATTCATGAGAGAAGAAATGAAAAGGAACAGACAGCAGGTCAATTTAACATTGATCCAGTGCTTATTATGTGCTAGGTACTGCACTAACATTTACCTGCATTATCACATTTAGTTCTTATAACTGTCATTGGAAGTTACTATTCCCCTTTTATAGATTAGGAAACTGTTCTGAAACCATAGATAGAATCAGGTTTATATCCAACATCAAAGTCACACAATGGATTTCAAACCTAGTTATATTTTTTGCTTGATAGCTTCCATATATGTCAAAGTAAAGCAAAGAAAGGGGATACAAGAGAGGAGTATGAAAAGTGAATTTAAATATTACAGACCCAGATCCAAGATTTGTAGATAATCTGACTGTCTGATGTTCAATGTTTTCCAAATGCTTTTTCCACTATTTTTCAAGGCTTTGTATGAGAGCTAAGCTTGCGGTGAGATAGAGTGGATTAGCCATCTGACAAACCCAGAATAGATTTACCAACATAGCTGAAATTGTATCATTAGGGATAATAATAAGTATGTGTGTATATGCAGGGGTGGGGAACTGGGAAGCAGAGGAGAAGAATAAGGCAGAAGTTTCCTTTTAAATTGTAAATACAAACTGGAAATAGTATGCAATTAAGCAATCTCTGAACATTAGTGTGAATGATTTTTATAAGCGTAGCAAAAAGCTTTTCAAAAGCTAATGGTAAAACTGTTTTCTTCATGAAATTTACTTATATACTTTTTATTCTTCAAATTATTCCATTTATTTTTAACTGAGTAGTATACTTATATGATCTAAGAAGAGAGTATTGTAATCAAGTGTACCTGGAGAAGGTTTGCTCGAGGAACTGTGCTTGTCCCCCCACTGCTTCCTCCAGATAATCACATAGGTTAGATTCTTGTATATACTTCTAATACATAAAAGCAAATACAAATTTACATTCTTATGAACTCCCTTTTTACACAAAGGTAACATGCAATGTATATTTCTGGAGATCTTTCCATATCAACATGGAGAGCTTTCTTTTTCTTTTGTACAACTGCATAGTATTTCATTATATTGTGTGGTGTACTATCATTTTGTCTATCAGTTCCCTATTGATGGACACCTGAGTTGTTTCCAACTCTGCAAACAAATGACCTTGTAGAGTTTGCTGTAAGATACATGAGTAAAAATGAGGTTGCTGCAATAAAGGGTATTTATATGTGTAATTTTGATAGATATTGACAAATTGTCCTCAACAGCAGTTGTATAAATATAATAAATTCTATGGTTAAACCTTGATTTTCTATTTATGAATGCTGACCAATTTTTATGAGAGGAGGTGGAGTGTTGGAAAACGCAAAGGATTTCAAAGTAGGGAATTGTGCTAAGTTACTGTACCACTCTGAGCCTCATTTTCCTAATCCATAATGAGAGTGAGTAGGATATAATAATTTAAAAGGTTTCCTCCTCCAAAAGCTTTGTAAAATAATAAGATTTTATATTTCCTACAACTGACAGCACTGTGTACTTCATGTTTAACATTACCCCATTTCTGTAATCTTTTCCAGTATCCAAATGCAAAGCACAACCTCTCAACAGCTGTTTCACTCAAAACAAGTTTCCTAAGAATAATAACTGCTGTTTGTCACTTTATTGAAATGAAGTGAAACTTAGGTGCTACCTAGAGTTGAATTTGGCTACTGGGTGGTTTGAATAGTTTACAAGCATCACATTTCACTGCAGCTGCAGCGTGAACTGGAAGCTTTATGGCATGGTTAGCAGGTGGACTACTTCATCAGGTAAATAGCTACGTGACAGTGACGCGTTCCATGTCAGGTGCTCCCGGCACACTGTTTTGATGGGCAGGCACTGTCAGCCAGCCATGAAGAGCCCGTCTGTCTCACAGGCACTGTGGGGGGCTTCTCCAATAAGGATGTTAAAAGGCATCTAGTTGACAAATGCAGGAGGAGGGTTGATCATATTATGAGTAGGCTGCGTCTTGTTGTATGTTCTGGTTTGAAGCCTGGGTAGGTATGCATTATGGTTTTAGAGAGAAGGCAGCAACAAGGCCAGTATTTATTGTATTCTTTCTATTTTGCATTCTTCTTGCAAAACCACAACCCCCTAACATACTCCCAAGAGGTGGTATTTGAAGCAAAATATATTTATTGTGGGCTATCCCATTATATAACTATCCCAGTCTTTTTATTCTGGTTCTGTAAGTTTTAGCACTAGACAAGGAAAACCTTCTGTGGCACATAAGAAAAGGAACAAGATGGAAAGAAAATACTATTTGTTGAATGCCAACTTTCTGCCAAACTGAGCTGGCTGTTTTACATGTAAGCAAAGAGGGAAGCTAGGTTTTTACTTCCCAGTAGAAATTAGCAAACTCTTTTTGCTATCAAAGTTCCAAGTAGCCTTTCAGACCCAGGAAATGAAGAAGAAAATTGAATGCTACACTAGGTATATACATTATTATATGACAGAGAGACAACGTTTATTGAGGAGCTGATTGTGTTTTAGATGTTGTATAGAACACTGTGGATGCAACAAAATTAATTGTCTCTGTGCAGATAAATCTTCCTAGAACACCGAAGTTATCAAATCTCTATCTCTTTAAAGCCTCATACCTATATTGCTCCTTATCAGGAAAAAAAAAACCCACAGATAATAGTTCCCTAGAAGTGAATATCTTGTCTTATTTTTCCTTTTCATCTCAAAGATAAAAATTGCAATATGAAAAGATAATTCTTCCCAACTGTCAGACCCCATTAGAATTTCTGCAGCCTGATGTTCTTTAAGGTAAACATGCCATATGCATTTACTACAATAAACTCGTCATATTTACATTTTGATTGTTGAACACTGTACAAATTGCACATAATTGCCTTCTCTACGGCTATACTCTTGCTATTTGAAACTTTTGAAAATCTTCCTCATCTGGAATTTAGTAACAGATTAATCTTCCCATCAAACAAGGGGACAGGAAATTGTCTTCTGCAGTTGTATCCTGTGAGGACACTACTAATTAGAAGCCATTTCCTGCTCTCTGACCACTTTCTAGCAGCACTCCCCAGAGGTCTGAAAGGTGCCACGTGATTGCATTTGAGCCGAAGCCCTTGGTAGTCTGTAGGACTTGTCTATGTGCTGAGTTTGGAGATAGTAAGAATCCAAATTATTTCCAGATTTGTGCTGTCTGTCGAGCAGTATTTCTCAACCTTGGCACTATGGATATTTTGGATCAGAAAATTCTTTGTTGTGGGAGCTGTCCTGTGCAGTGTAGGCTGTTTAGCAGTTGCCCTGGCCTCTACCCACTAGATGCCAGTAGTGTTTTGACAAGCACACATGTCTCCTGACATTACTAAAGGTCCTCTGGGGGACAAAATCACCCCTGTTTGAGACCACTGATGTAGAGAAATTGGAATTATGTTAAGTACCCAAATGGGGGTGAGTTCACTGGCAATGTTAAAATGCAACCATTTGGATAAATGTTTTACCTGTTCCTACCCAAATGCTAGAAAAAAAAATGGTTCACACATTAGCTTCTTTTCCAAATTTTCTCTCTTGGTTGGGTGGAATCATAACAGAAGCTTGACTTCGCCATTCCAGTTTTCCTGCTTATAGAAGAGTGGTAGTTCTAGCTTTCATTCAGAAGTTTCCAGAGTTCAGGTCTGGTTTTCTTTCCAACACATGAAGTTGGTGACCTAAAAACAGTAGATGTAATTTTCAGGGATAGAAACGAAATTTATATTTGGTGTTGGTAAGAACTAGAATTAATGTATTCTTTAGCTTCTATCTTAGTCCATTTGAATTGCTACAATGAAATAGCATAGTTTGGGTAGCTTATAAACAACAGAAATTTATTTCTTATAGTTCTGGAGGCTGGAAAGTCCAAGATCAAGGTACTAGCAGATTTGGTGTCTGATGAGAGCTCACTTCCTGGTTCATAAAATGCACCTTCTCAGTGTGTTCTCACATGGTGGTGGAAAGAGAAAGCAAGCTCTCTGGAGCCTCTTTTCTTAATATGGGCATTAATCCCATTCATGAGGGTACTACTCTCATGATCTCATCACTTCCCCCAAAAGCCCTACCTTCTAATACTATCACCTGGGGAGTTAGGATTTCAACTTATAAATTTTGAGGGAGACACAAACATTCAGACTATAGCAGTTTCCACCATCATGTTTGAATGGGCTCACAGAAAAATATAATTATTTGTATCTCTTAAACATGGGTTTGCTATTTTGAATGATAGATTCTTTTACAGTTGGGGGATAAGAAACAATTGATCCCAATATCATATCTGTAAGTTTCTTTAATTACTTAGTCTACCATATGGACATCTAACACAGCAATTTTAACACAAATGCTGCTTATTTATATAACTACCTCCCACTTGTAGATGTCAGTTTCTTAATGGCAGGAACCATGTCTATTTTATCTGTGTCTTCATAATTTCGTACAGCTGTTGAAACGTACTGGGCCAACATCACTAGACTATATATTCCATGAAAAGGAACTATATTTAGTTTTGTTCATCGTCATTTCCATAGGACCTAGCATGTGCCTGGCACATAATAGGCATTCAATAAATGTTTGTGGAATAAATGATGGGGAGCCACAGTGGAAAACTGTGGTTAAGTTCTGCATACATAGATTAAATGCATTTTGACTTCATAGTTCAAATGAATCCAAAGTAACTCAATTTAACTTGGTTCAGCTAGGGTTTGGGCAAAACCCTAGCTGCTTTTTTATTTGCTTTATTTATAGGCAACTCAAAAGAAAGATGTGGGAAGCCCATTTAAATGCTCACAGAAGCACCCAATGTCTTCTAATGGGTAAGTGTAAATTGATGTGACCATAGCATTTTCATGATGAACCGAGTTTCCTATATTTAATTCAGCTAAAAGGAATGAACATTTTATTTTATTAGAGTCTCTTTCCCCCTACATTTTGCTTTTAAAGGCAGTTTAACATAGTGGTTAAGAGTGTAGATTCTATAATCAGACTGCCTGAGTTCATATCCTGGCTGCACTATTTATTAGATTTGTGACCTTTCAAAAATTGCTTAACCTTATTGTACTTTAATTTTCTTATGTAATAGATCCAGAAGCTTAAAAATGGTATCCACTTCATAAAGATATTAGGAGGATTAAATAGGTAAAAATGAATAAAGTTTCTTAAAACTGTTAAAGGGTATACTGTGTTAGTACATTTTTTTCAGATCAGGTTATATATATTTATTTGTATACTCATTTCAGATAAAATTAGATTAATTTCTATACCTTCCCAACTTTAGAAATATTTGAATAGATAATAATGAGCAAAACTGTACTGTATAGAAAATCTTAGAGAAAGAATATCCAAATCATCAGCTTTTGAAAGCAGGAAAGCCTCATGCCATTACAGAGACATAGCTGGCCTTGTGGCTTTAGCAAAAATGAGATGCTAATGAGAACTCAAAGGGAACAGCTTTAGGGGAAACAAAGGTATAATGCAGCAGAAATTGCAGACTCGGGGCCTTCCATTTTGTAAATATTTGGATTGGTAGAAATTTGTTAATTGAGGCAATTGATTTTCACCTGAAAATGGTAGCAATATCTAATTCATTAAAGCCTGAAATAACATCCTTTGGGCCAAATGGGGTCATTCCATTCTTAACCCCCTAGTGATATATTAACAGTAGGAAAGCATTTGGATGCATATCTTAAAAAGTGCCTTATTAACAGGAATACATGGCGGAAAAAAGAAATCTGCACAATCCCTCATTTGGACTGAGAGCAGGGAAACGCCTCCATGGCCCGCAGCCCCTGTCCTCCTCTTCAGTAGTATTTTAAGGTCTGTGTTTAATATTGCCAAGCCCACTTGAGTGATAAATGTAACTGTATAAAAATTACTTATTACAAGCTGTCATGTTGCCTCACTCACATCGGCTGGGCTGGAGGCATTGTACATAAAACTTGAATCTCTACCTTGACAGCGTCAGCCGCACTGGCTTTAAAGTAAAATGCTTTCAGTCATGAATACAAAACATAATTTACCTTTTCATAATACTTCAGTTTGAAACAAGTTGGAAAGCTCGTGTTACTGTCAGAACTGTACCTGAGCAGAGTGGAGAACCAGTGAATTCCAAGCTGTCACCTGAAACCTACTGCTTTCTTCCCCGCAGTCCTTTGAAGCCAACTTAAGCTGTTAAATTGTGGGGCCTCTAATTTTTAAAGTCGTATTTATGCATAATTCCTTTTTGCAACTCTGCGGTGACAACATGTTGTCAAGGTGGATTAGCTCATTTTCTAAATTGGTATTTATATTGGAATTCCTGACGGGATGGATTTTCCTCCTCTTGAAGCTCTCAGACCCCTTCTAGCAACAGTTTGTTCAAGAGGTCAGGCAGCGTTTACTGATACACAGATATTCTTTAAAAATGAAACCCTTACCCATTTGCAAACACTGTCCAGTCTACCATGAGCTCTCTCAAACCAGTAAAACCTTTTAAATCAGTCGTTCAGCCGGCGAGTGAGTCACAGGCAGTCAGTGACTTGTGGATTAGTTCGGAACCTCTGCTTCATCGAACCGCTGACTACAACCTGCGGATGTCAGCCAGATGGAAATCGAATGTGAAGGTTCCAAGGAGCCTCTCTGCAGCACAGCTGATTCATTGTGACTGTTTTTATGGTTGGTCATGATGCATACAGTATGTGAGGATCCATCTGCGGGGGTGTCTGCCCACCAGCCTCCCTGCCACACCGGTAGCAGTGGCCCCCGCCAGAATGCAACGGGAGTGAAGCTGCAGATGCCTTCCGTTAGTTAGCCCAATTCCTTTTGACAATGTTCACATTCAGTTAGGGCCCAAAGTGCTTGTACTTGTCAGCTGGGATAAACGATGAAGAAAATAGTCCCCCTGTGGAAAGTGAAACAGAATAGCCAAAGGAAAGACTTTTCTTTACTGATCCTCCATGGCTCCTCTCCTAAGCACCCGTTCTTATAAAACAACTCCTGCATTTTCGACTTCTTCTTCACTTTGCCAGATGTAACTGTCGGAGAAAAGACAGCAGCTGACCTGCAGGGGTGTTCAATATTGTGGGCTGTTCTCTTTTTGAAATTTTAGGGTGAGCGAAAACGATTCTGAAGGAAAACTAGTAGGGCAGGGAAAGGATTGCTGCTTAGACAGAGTCAACCCCTCCGGAAATGTTGGATTTGGATTTCATAGTTTGCCTATTTGTATCTACATTACACCTTCCCCTAAGGAATTTAAAGCATTATACAAACACTACTTTTCACTTTATAAAAGCCCCATCGGTAAATATAATATTCTTTTTACCAGGAGTTTGAAGATTTCCCAAAATGTAGCTCCGGGCTCTCTCGTCCAGCTCTTTCCTCAGATATGCTATCCTCCCTTCCCCCAAAGGTACTTGTCTTAGGCAAATAAATGTACTCCATTCCTGACTTCATAGCTTCACATTTTTCTTTATCATACCAAGTTATGTAACGCACATAGAGTAAATACTAAGTTAAAAAAAATAAAGTCTCTTTCTTCTGGGGTTTGCCTCTTGTTCTGCATACTCCATGGACTATAGGACCCTTGCAATGGACACCTGAAACAAAACATTATGTCATGGCATGCTGTATCATATCTCGTCATGTCCCATATTGTTGATAGAAATTTGCCAGTGGACTTTTTCTCCTGCTATGTTATTTCTTCTCTGTACATTAATATAGTTTTTCTTAGGAAATATGTTCTTTGAAATGTATAGGACCTATAGATACGGGCCATTTAAATTTAAAAGCATAGCAACTGATGCTGGGTCTAGAGATTTGTTTAATGTGGAATCTTGGTGGGTCTTAATTGCATATGAGTGTATGCTAAAATAATATTTGATGATTTTCAGATATTAATTTATTTTTAAAGTATCTAAAGATTAAATGGATTTTTTAAATTTGGTTATGGGATAAAACCCTAGATCAGGGATTGTCAGGTCTGCATTTCTTATGTCCCACTGAGCACATGTGAGAACACATTTATTCATTTGCACACTTACAAGTGTTCTATTATTAATAATTTCTTCTAAATTTATAATAACATTGCAATAACACTGCAATAACATTGCAGTAGAGTATAATTTCAGAGATTACTTCTGATTGCTCTTGTTCACACACATGCCTCTGAACCAGCTAAACTGATTATAACAACAAATTAAATCTTTTTATGAATTTAAATTATTGGCATGTGTATAGATTTACAAATACACCATAGCATAAAGCTCTATGGGATGCAAACAGGGTTAGCTGGCATGTAGGAAACATCTATTTATTAAATTAAAATTAATTCAGAATCTACTATGGGTTTAATATATCTTCCTAGGTGCCAAGGGGTATAAAAGATGGTGGATGGTGGTAAGGCAAGCATATACTATTAATATTTACTTCCAGATTGAACAGTATGTCAATAAGTATGGTAGAAACTCAGCAATGAGAGATGAATAGGTCCATAAAAAGGTAAGATGTGAGTAAAATTTGGAAAAACAAAAAGGAAGGGAATAGGGGGGCAACAGATGCAATATTCAAAGTTGAAACTAAACATGGTATTTTTGGAAGACCCTGAGGGGACCAGCTTGATTGGACAGGAAGCTTGGGCTGGCTAAAATGAGAGATAATGGGTTTTGAAGATATATAACTGAGAGGAGACTCTGAGGAGGCTGGATTTATTCTGGAAACCACAGTGAACAAAAGAGCCACTGGCCCCGATGAAAGCATGTGCGTGTGTGTGTGTATGCATGGGGGAAGGAAATTAATATTTGCTGATTGCCAATATGTAAATATGGTTAAGTAGGTATTTTAAATATATTATCTCATTAATCCTCATGATGATGAGGATGAAGTAGGTATAATTATTTGAAGTGGGTATCATTTTTCCAGTTATTTCCAGCTATTTTTATGAATGCTAAGGCTGAAAGAAAATTCATTTCTTCTCTAAAGCCGTTCAGCAAGTAAGTCATAGAACCAGAAGTTGAGTCTTGGACTACTTGGCACCAGCATCCAAGGTCTTTGGGGAGATCTTATTAAGAGAATGCGTGACTCATTGTTTAAATATTATGGTTCACTAACTTGTACAACGTACTAGTCAGAACACAGGGCCAGATATTTGATTGAGCACATAACCTAGGATGGGCCACTTAGCACCTGCTTGCCAGTTTTTTTCTTAGCTATGTGTGATCAAGGTCAAAAAAAAGAAGCATGGCTATTTAAATGGTTCCAAATAATGTTTCACTTGGACTCTCATCTCTTGATTTTAAATACTTTTGAAATTTTTCCTTTAGCACTCATTATTATTTTTTAGCCATTATGAAATGTTCAGGACAGACAGACTGATATTCAAGTATTATTGTACAGATGACTTTATATCGTGTTTGTGCACCATGGCAACTTGGAGAATATGCCTGCCAGACCTTCTACTAGGAGAGGGTAATTGACCAGTAGTTACTGGAGCTGAATTTTAAATTCCAGCGCCATGTTTGCTCCAAGGCCACACCTCCAGAGGTCTGCTCTCTGCCACAGACTGAGTGCTGCAGGATACTTAGGTTTCAGGAAGACGTTGGAACTTCCTTGTCTGAGGACTTTGCCTGAAGTACTTGCCCAAGATTTTGTTGACCTTTCTGAGACTATGGAGAAGTCTAGGTAGCTTCCACCTAGAGCTCTCTGGCACTCTCCTTCCCTCATGGTCTGATAGCTTCCCGTACCTTTGCCGACTCCCTCCCTATTTCCTTTCACACAGGCATTTCCCTTAATACAATTCTTACACATTTAATCTCAGTTTAGAGTCTGTTTCTCAAAGGCCCTAGACTAACAGATATGTTAATACAACTATTCATTTTCTTCAACATCTAAAATGTGGGAAATAAAAAATAAAATAAATGTAATAAAAATAAGAAATGGATAAATGGAATAGAATGAAGTTCACATGAGGATATGTTAGAAGATATTTAAGAGTAAAATTTTAGATTTTTTTCTGGGTTTGCACATGGATTGCTTACTTTTGAAAAAAATGATGTACAACTAAAACAAAAATTGAAAAAGGAAAAATATCTATGATCTCATAACCATAAAATTTATTTTCATTTTTGCATATAACTTACTAGTCCTTGACTCTATATCGCTTAATAAGTTTTTCATGTGTTCATATAGTTTGAATAGCTTTTTAATGCCTGTGTAATATCACAATAGTTCCAAATTTGTCATATCATTTTCCTAATGTGAACTTTTACATTTTTCCTCTCCCCCCCCCTTTTTTTTGGTATTATAAATATTCTACTATGATCTCTCTTAAAATATTTTGGTTATATTGAAATGTTTGCTGAGTATAAATTCTCCAGAGAGGGTTTACAGGGCCAAGGGAGATGATAATATTTATATCACTTGCTACCTTTGGCTATTTTCTTTTCCAAAAGAGTGACACCATGGCTCCAACAAAAATGAGAATTCCAAATTCAGTTTCACCTCATCATCACTGATCATTTGGCATTACACATCATTTTTCTCACCTAAAGGAAAAAAAATACTATAAGCTTTTTAAAAAACTTGTACTTCCTTAATTATTAACAAAGATAAACATTTTCAATCAATATATATTTCAAAGTAAAAAGAAAAACCACACTTATACAAAGGCATTTATAGTATATTTGACTAGTCATATATTGATTCAGTTGTTATCCAGATAAGGATACATATTTTTTTCTTTCATTGTAAGAATACTTATTTTGCTTTTTTAAAGTTGTGTTTCATCCCTTCAAAGTTAAGTAGCTATTCTTTTTCAGTTACATCACACTGACATAAAGCAACAGGTACATTTTTATACTGTTAATAGCAGGTAGAACATATGGACATTGCAGATAACTTTATTTAGGATCATTTATCATCTTTTTACCTTAGCACAGCAATCAATAATAGAAATCCTAAAACCACTTAGAGGTTATATAATAGAATCTAATCCTCCTTCATGCATCTTCATATTTTCTAAACCAAATAAAAACATGTAAGCAGGGTAGCCTCCTTTGAAGGCAGGGCTGGCAAGACTGAAAATTCCATGTAGGCACCTGAGCCTTACCTCACTGAGACACATGGTGCCTTCTTCCAGAAAGCTGCTGGTTCATTTGTTTGGGGATGTGGAAGGCAATTCTCACCTTTTTTTAAATTTTTATTTTTTAATTTCAGAATATTATGGGGATACAAATGCTTATATTGTCTTTGTGCTGCCCGAGTCAGAGCTACAAGTGTACCCATGCCCCAGAGAGTGTGCACCGCACCTGTTAGGTGTGAGTTTTGTTGATGGTGGGAAAGCACTGGAGAAGACTTGAGGAAGGAACAGCTTTGGGTTGTCCTTTATGAATATTTTTCTACCAGGCATATTCCTGGGATTTTTTTTAAAATAAAAGTAGTTCCATGACTGGCACTGCTTCTAAAGTAAGTTTTCTAAAACTATCCATTGTATTAACAAAACAACTAAAATATGAAATATGTCTTCCCAAAATCATATAATCACTGAAATAAGTTTACCTATGACAGAATTTATTGCTCCTTTCTCTGTTCTCCCAAAGCATTTTGCATATACTTTTATTTCATGCTACCGTATTATATATATAGTTCTATTAATATTTTTACATGCCTAACTCTCCTTTTTAGAATGAAAGCTCTTACTTAGTAGGAAAGTCTTGGTTATTATTTTTATCCCTTGAAACTTCTCCTAAGCTAACATTCAGAGGATATATCCCATATGGCAGGAGTAGCATTTTACATCCTCACAACTTGTTGTGAGCTTTATATCCTCACAACAACTCCATGAAATAGGTACTATTAATATTATGATCTCCACTCTACTGATGAAGAAATTAAGACATGAAGAGGTTAGGTAAGTAACTCAGGGATGCACAGTTATTTGGTAGCAGAGCTGGAATTCAAATCAGATCTGTCTGACTCCAGAGCTTAAATTCTTTATTACAACAGACTACAGTGGTACCTTTTTTCCAAGCCTGGAGAAAAATTTTGGCCCATGTGTTTGAGACTCTTTTGAATGTCTGAATTATCAAGTCTTATAGTAGAATGAAGTATAGTATTCTGCTTCTACCACCCTATAGAAATTGAACTTATATGGGTGCCAATTCCAATGACCAAATTTTAATGTTCATTTTACTAAGGTTGAGCCATATTGCAGAAAGAACTTGACTTTAGCATCAGTCTAACCTGGGCTTTAATACTCATCCCATAATTCTATAGCTGTGTCATCTTTGATAAATTACGTGTCTTACATAACCTCAGTTTCTTCATCTGAAAAATAAGGATATCATACTAACTTTGGGGCTTTTATGGAATCAGATAAGACAATTTTAGATTAAATTATTAAATTAAGTGAGACTGTGTGTCCCAGTACCTTACATAGTACTGTGGACAAAGTTGCTCCTCAGTAAGTATCTATTGAATAAATGAATGAGCTTACATAGCATCTGACATATAGAAGGTGCTCCATTTATGCTAGTGTTTGTCCATCTAAACTTATTTTTGCAATGTTTAGCATTGTCTCCTTGAAATTCTGTTTTCTTACCTTCTGGGGCAGCATATTTCCTTCAAAACTTTTATAACGTACAATGTTTATATAATAAACCCACCACATATGTATAAAGATACAAATAAGTTAAAAGTAAATAGTCATCTAAAGAATGGTGAAGTGGCTATATTAATATCAGACAAAAGAGATTTCACAACAAGACACATAACGAGGAGTAAATAATGCTTTTTAATTTGTTGCATGCTTTGGTTAATTTCTAGAGTTTGAAATGGCTGTTTTTGAAAATTTTGTCCTGCTTTATCATTGCTTTTTGGGGAGAGTATTTGCTGAGTGCCTTGCTTAACTCTTTTGGAGTTCCCACCCCATACCTAGAGTGTTATAAGTGTGATTATTGAATTTCTTAAATGACTTTCCAGTATCCTTGATATGATCACATATTTTTCCCTTGTTGCTCTAATGCATGACTTTTATAGACTTCTTAACATACAACCACCTTTGCATTCGTTGAATAAATCCTAATTATTCTTGCTATTTTTAAAAAAAAAATAATTATTCTTTCATTGAGACATTCAATAAACATTTGAATGGCTACCAAAATTAGCAAACAAACAGGACACTTCTATAATGCCTTGTTAACTCATTGTCTGTTTTCTAAATGTTAGTGTTCTCATAAAGTTTATCTTTGACTCTGGTCTTTTTTCACCTCAACTTGCTGTCCCGAGCAGAACGATATTACCAGTTAAATGTGAGAAGTGAAGATGAGAAATCAAGTATGGTTCCTGAGTTCAGTCCTGGTACCTGGATGTACAGGGGCCAATGCTGGCAGTCACAGACAGAAAGGATTTTAGTCATATGCCGGGCATGAGCTGCGCAACTATTAAAGATGGCTAGGGGTAGTGTGAACAGGGCCTGGGAGAGGTGCTTAAAATATTAAACAAAGGAAGTAATGGGTAGAGAAGGCATTTAGAAGAACCAACAGGATTCAGTAATTAATTAGCTTAGGGGTTGGAAAGCAAGGAAGTGAGAAGACTGCAGATTCTAGATGGCGTAACTAGAGAAGTTGAGGTATGTCAACAGAAACAGAAAAATCGTTAAGTTACTGATTTTGAGAAAACATTGATGAATTCTGTTTTATATTATTAGATGACAAGAATATTTGCAAAAAGTCATTACTGTACAGGGCAGAAATACAATTACAATTGGTCCTCCGTATTTGTGGAGCCTATGTTCATGAATTCAGCCAACTGTAGATTGAAAATACATTATTTGTAGGATGAAAAACCTGTGGATATAGAGGGCCAACTTTTCACATCCATAAATTCTGCATGGCGGACTGCAAGACTTGAACATTCATGGATTTTGGTATCTGTGGGATTCCTAGAACCAGTCCTCTGAAGATACCAAGAGATGACTGTATTCATCTACGGGTTGCTGAGATGTTTTCTTCTAACCAAAACGTGCCTTGTTTTCTGTTTTCATGTCTAGTTTTATAATTTTAGTGCAACTATTCAATATTCTCAGTTACTGCTTCTTTTGCCAGCTTCGATCAATGAATTAGTTTTTTATATTATTTGTTGAGTGGATTACTATATACTAGGCACTATGCTGAATGTTTTCTTGCATTAACTCATTTAATCTTCAGAAAATCCCTATGTGATAGATGGCTGTATTAGTCATTTATTGTTTCACAACCATTTTCCAATAAGATTTTTCTTACTTTCCTACAAGCCCACACCTGCTGTGTCCTCAAAATCCAAAATTCTACAGTGTGTTCAAGGCACATTAAGTGCTAACTAACACTTTACTTACAGCCCACTCACTGTCTGGTTTCAAAGCCACTTTGACATTTTAGGTTTCTGTTAAAACAGGACCACACTTTCATTGCTAACATCTGTGTTAGCTATCTATTGCCATGTAACAAATTATCCCATGACTTCATGGTTGAAAAACAACACACATTTATCTCACAGTTTCTGATCATCAGGAATCCAGGAGTAGCTTAGTTGTGTAGTTCTGGTTTACCTTCTCTCGCAAGAGTGCAATGAAGGAGTTGGTCAGAATGCAGTCACTCAAGGCTCCCCTGTGGAGGATCCACTTTTGAGTTCACTTACACAGCTCCTGGTAGGACTCAGAAGATTGACTTCCAAACTCACTCCTTGGTTGCTGACAGGCCTCTATTGACTAGAGACATTGGTGTCTTGCCATATTGGCTTTTCCATGATGCTGCTTACAATGTGTGCAGCTTGCCTCCCCCAGAATAAGGATTCCAATATAGAAAAAAGGTGATAGAGAGCCTACAAAATGGAGATTATATCCTAATCTCAGAGGTGGCATCTCACTGCTTCTGATGTACTTGTTAAAAGCAAGTATCTATATCTAGTCCACGTTCAAGAGGATGGGGACTCCACGGGGCATGAATGCCAATGAAGCAGGAATCACTGGAGACCCTTAGGGGCTGAACCACACAAAAGGTGGGTCTGACTCCAGAGTCTCAGCTCTTGGTGGCTACATCATACTGTTATCACAAATACGTTATGTGCTAGGAAACCGGGTAACCTTTTTGCTAGAGAAATACAAAAGTTCTGTACCTCTTGTATTTTCATGGATGGAGCTGAAATCCATTCTACTAAGTGAAGTATCCAAAGAATGGATAGGCAGGCACCACATGTACTCACCAGCAAATTGGTATTAACTGATCAACACCTAAGTGGACACATAGGAACAACATTTATCGGGTGTGGGG
>CAUYRT010082750.1:0-29965 GCA_963574885.1 Lepilemur ruficaudatus | reverse complement strand
CACACAACAGACTTCCTTCTCCTCTTGAATTTTCTAGATAATGTTTGATGGTAGAAGAGAAAATTACAACAATGTCTCATGTGGTTCTAAATGTATGTAATGGAAATATTTAAGACAATTTTATTATAAATGAGGGAGCATGAAGTGATATAAAGAGAGGGAAAATTTCTATGCTTCACTCAAACTGGTAAAATGACAACATTGGTAGACTCTAACTTATAGCAACCACTAAAAATATCTATGTGAAGTGATATACTTAAAATCACTACAGATAAATCAAAATGGAATTTAATTAATGTTTAAGTAACCCACAATTAATGCAGGGGAAAAAAAGATAGAAAAACAAAAAAAAAAAAGAAAGAGAACAAAGAGACAACGAATAAAATGTTAGATTCAAGCTCTAACATATCAATAACTACATTAAATGTAAAAGGTCTAAATACACCAAATAAAAAACCAAGATTGGCAGAGTGCATAAAACCACATGACCCAACTATACACCATCAACAGAAATTCACTTCAAATAAAACAAATACAGGCAGATTGAAAGTGAAGAGTGGAAAATACACTATGTCAATACTAATTAAAAGAAAAAATGAATGGTTATACTAATAGCAGAGAAAGTACGCAATAAAAGGCATTCAGATTAGAATGGAAGAAATGAAGCTATCCCTATTTACAGGTAATATATGTTGAAAATCCCAAGGACTCTAAAACCAACAAAAACAAACAAACAAAAGAAACTCTTAGAAGTTCAGCATGTTTGAAGCACACAAGATAAACACACCAAAAACAATCACATTTCTATATACTAACAATAAACAGGTAGAAACAAATTTTAAAATAATACTGATTATAATTGTTGCAAAATTGAAATACATAGATATAAATCTAACAGAAAAATGTATAGAATATTTACGCTGAAAACTACACAATGCTGATGAAAGAAATAAAAGATTTAAAGAAATGGAGAGACACACCATGTTCATGGAGTAGATGACTTAATATAGTAAAGATGTCAATTCTCCCCCAATTTTTAAACATATTTAATGCAATTCCTATCAAAACCTCATTAGGATTTTTTGTTGATATAGACGCAATTGTTCTGGAAAGGCAAAGCAATGATGATAGCTAAAGTAATTTTGGAAAAGAAGAATAAAGTGGGAGGAACCCATCTACCCAATTTCAAGGTTTATTTAACTCCAGTGACCAAGATTGTATGGTAATGATGGAGGGCTACACACATAGATCAATGGAACAGAACACAAAACCCAGAAATAGATCCACACAGATATGCCCAACTTATTTCTGACATAGTTGCAAAAGCAATTCAATGGAGGAAAGTCAACCTTTTCAACAAATGGTGCTATAACCATTAGACAACCAAGGCCTAAAAACAAACCTCGAACTAAGTTTCATACACACACACACACACACACACACACACACACACAAAACCTCAACATGGATCATGGACTTAAGTAAATATAATGTGAACATTAAAACTATAATTGTTTTAGAAAAAAATAGGAGAAAATATTTGGCATCTACAACATGGCAAATAGTTTTTAGACTTGACATCAAAAGCATGATCCATCAAAGGAAAAATGGATAAAGTTACCTTAGCCATTCTTTCATAAATTGTTACCACATAGACTATTATGTGCTAGATGCTAGGACTTTAAAGATGATTAAAATGCAGTCTCTGCCTTCAAGGAGATCACAATTTAGTAGGGTAAAGAGATCTCTAAACTAATAGTTATGATGAGATGTGGTAAGTACACAGAGGAGGGAACCATCAGCTCTCCTGTAGGAATGACAAAGGGCTTGTAACATACAGCAAGGACCTTTAATAACAAGTAGGGGCGGCTTACCAGGTAAAGAAGGAGTGGGAGACTATTCCAAGCAAAGAGAACAGCATCTGCAAAGGCAAAAGGACATGAAAGGACACTGTGTTGGGGGAATGGTTAAGACATTCTGGGAGGCTAAAAGTATAAAATTTGAAAGAAAACATATAGAGGTAGAATCAACAATATTTGGTAACTGATTTGATAAAGGTGAAGTGAGTATCTGAGAGAAGGAGGTATCAAGAAGCTTGTTGAAGTCCTACTTTAGGGAAATAGGACCATTAAATGTGATCAAGAACAGGAAAGGAAGAGGGAGTGCTCTTGTTTTTGAAGGGGGAGAATATCAAGATTATTGAGTTGAGGTACCTGTGCTTCTTGGCAAAAATGCCCTACAGACAATTGGAAATATGAAGTAGGTATTCAGAAAATAGTTCTGGGCTAGAGATTTCAATCTGAGAGGCATCAGTATTCAGGTAGCTAATGCCATGGTAGTGGATTATGTTTCATACTGAAAGGACAGACTGAGAAGCTGGATGTGTGTATATGTGTGAGAGACAAAAAGAAATAGAGCAAAGTCCAATGTTCCTTTTTGACTGCTTGCCATTCAGTCTTCACAAAGCAGTTTAGAGTCCCCTCAGTGCACTAGCATTTAGAGAACTCTGGCTTGAATAAGACAAAGAGATGACAAAGCTGTAGTTCATCCATTTCTCAGCCACTGCTGCCAACTCCCTTCTCTTCTGTCTCAGCATGGCATCTCTGGGGAGCTGAGGGTCTGCTCAAGTCAGTAAACAAAATTCCACAGCTTTCTGTGGTGAATTATCACTGACTACAGAACGTGACTTAGACGTCCTCCAGAAGACCTAGGTAACATCCCTCCTGTGACAAACGATGCTGTTTCTCCTTGTGCTGTCCTTAAAGGAAAACAAAAACAGTTAGATACCCTGTAGTGTATTCATGGAATTGTGTTTTCTGGTATGAACAGCATGGGAAGGGAGATTTTTTTCAAGAAAATTAAAGTGGCTGAGGGGAGGTCTTAGGGTTGACAGGAAAAAGAGTGGTAGATAGAGGAGATCACGGCACTCAATTCCTGGTACACGAGAAAAGCAGATTTGTTTCTAGAGAATATTTTTCAGTACTTAAAATCACTTCTTCCTCTCTTATAAAATAAATATATAAAGAATCAAACACACAGCTCATTTAGTATGCAAGGCAAAACTCCCCATGGACATTAAATTGGTTGTGAAATGAGTCAAGTCGGCATTTTGGTTTTGTTTTTGAAACCATCCATGGCAAGCGGCCATTTGTAAGGGCCTGAAAATTGTATCTTCTCTGGGTTTAATAATATTGATTCTTTTACAAACCTCTCATTTGAATGACTTTCCTATCCATTGATTATTTTACAGCACTCTTTGATTGCTCACCAAATTCTTCGTACGCATCTTCAGCTGTTATCATAGGATCACTTAAACTCTCTAATCAAAAACTGTGTTTAAACATGGTTCAAAACATTCTGTTCTGTGTAAGGGCTATAAGCTCTTGGAAAAAAAGTTTCAGAAAAAAATGTGTCAGGCCCTGTTGTTAAAGGAAGTGAGCTGCCCTGGGATATTAATTAAATCCTGTTATTGTATTCAAATTAAACTGGTGTCTCCTAATTCTAGCTGAAAAAGCAGCAAAGTGGAAGGGAAGAAATGTAAAAGAGAAAAGTAGACAATATCTCCTGTTTAAGGAAAGAGGGAAAGGGGATTTTTATACACTTAGTGGTATCACTTCCTTAATGAAGCTATTCTTTTTTCTATAAATTCTGTCTGATGTAGAAAGATGAAAAATGGTGGAAGGAAATTAAAGCAAGAAGGTTGAACAGGTAAATTTGGGGTTTCCCACCTGTGAGCTCCAACAGCCAACAGTAGGGGAGCCCAAGCTTATCTATGGCCAACACAGTGTGAATTACAGTTAATCTCTGAAAGAGACGGACTCAAGTGTTTTGGATATTGAGGGAGTCCAAAGGATGAAAACATGGTGCCAGAGAGCATTTTTATTTTATTTGAATTTGAATTAAGATTTGGAATTCTAAAAGCAAAGTGAAAGAGTATTGTACCTGGTAGGTGACTTAGCTATTCATCATTTTTTTAATTTTATAATCTTTTATTATTTTTTTATTTCAGCATATTATGGGGGTACAAATGTTAGGTTATGTATATTGCTTTTGCCCCACCCAAGTCAGAACTTCAAGCATGTCCATCCCCAAGATGGTGCTCACCACCTCCATTAGGTGTGAATATACCCAGTCCCTCCTCCCCCCTCCCACCTGCCTGGCACCTGATGAATGTTACTACTATATGTGCACTTAAGTGTTGACCAATTAATACCAATTTGATGGTGAGTACATGTGGTGCTTGTTTTTCCATTCTTGGGATACTTCACTTAGTAGATTGGTCTCCAGCTCTATCCAGGATGATACAAGAGGTGCTAGATCACAAATGTTTTTTTGTGGCTGGGTAGTACTCCATGGTATACATACACCACATTTTATTAATCCACTCATGTATTGATGGGCACTTGGGTTCTTTCCACATCTTTGCAATTGTGAATTGTGCTGCTGTTCATTATTTTTTTAAAAATTACTCTAAAATTGCCTGTAGTATTAGCCAATGTTAAGCTAAGCTGTTTTAACATCAATATCTATGATTTTTTTTAAGAGAAAAAGCATGCCTAATTTTCTTTCTTCCCAATGTGGTAAAACATAAACACAAGTTCAACCTAACTGATAAGACTAAGTTTAGAAAATAGAGAGGAAAGAGAGCTAATAGTTCTGAAGACGCTAAATTCCAAGTATCTTATACAGATGTTCTCATTTCGTCCTCAGAAAAAACCATTGAAAAGGAGATGATAAAAGTGACTCAGAGATATTAAGACACATGTCCAACCTGTCGGTATATTGTTCATATTATCCTGGTGTTCCTAGGTATTCTTCCCAAAGTGTCACTCATTCATTCATCAGCTATTTATTTATTCATCACATACTAGATTCCAGGCTCTGGAGTCATGTCCTAGAGATCAATGGTGAACAACACAAGGCCTTAACTTATGGAGCTTTATCTGCCCCTGACCAATTGTCTGAGTCCTGGAGAGGTCTGGGTTCTCTCTAAGCCAAACTACTGACTTCCCATTCTACATTCTGTCATCTGCCTAATCAATGGGTATTCTTTCTATTATATGCCTGTGGTCAACTCAAGTATGAGTCACTCAACAGGGGGAAACAAAATGTTCAATCTCCCTTTTCCTTTGACACAATTAACCAAATTAGTGTAGGAAAAAGCTATTAGGTCATGTCCAGTCTATCCCTCCTTGTATTATGCTACGTCATTTCTCAATGACATTGCCCTAAACTTTCCACTATTTCCTCTCAAAGGTTAGCCCACAATCCAGTAATTTTCATCATCAAGATAGTTTCTCTCGATAGTCAGCCGAAACAGCCCATGTCTTGATTTCAACCAATTATGCTCTGATCTACCCTGATCCCATTCTATGCAATTCTTCTTTTGTTACTATATGTATACCATTCAGATATATTAATAGCTATAGGTCTCTCACATCCAATTCCCTCCCCCTTCCACCATAGCTGACTCTTAAGCTACCCTGAGGAGAGGAAACTGCAACCCCACCACGACTTCTAGCCATCTCAGTATTTCTCCCTACGCAGAGCACAGCAACAAATTTCTTGCAGTTCTGGAGTCAGACCTTCCAGGTCTCTGCCTATACACAGGGCCGTGGGTGCGTGTCCAGAGACCACAGATTGCATTTGACCTACCTCCTGTCACCTCCACTCTTCTATTCTTCTAAGGTAAAGAACTTCTTCAGTGATTTTTTTTCCAACTACACGTTTGGAGGGTAGCAGAACAGATCCAATTTTCTTAAAAGAATACCTTAGAAGATTTTGTTGACTCTATGTGGGTGCACGATTCATTCATTCACTCTCCTACTCAACTTTTGTGGAAAACCAGCAGTCATACCCTATACAAGTCACTACGTACACTACGTGAATCTTACATGTTCCTTTTCCTCAAAGAATTCACAGTCTAATAAAAGAGATAAATAGATCCCTCTCCCCAACTTATTCTTCACCATTCTCGTTTTCTAAAAAAATTTGTTTACATACAGAATTCCTCACCTTTCATTCACTCTTCACTGAAATTTGCCTCCTAATGTTTTAATAAAGCTTTTTCTACCAAAGTCAAACAATAACTTTCAAATTAGCAAACTCAACAGTCTCTTTTCAATATTCATCGGACTTGAATACAAGAATATTTAACACTGTCGCTCAATGGACTGCTTTTTCTTGAAATCTTCTCCCTGCCCTTGGATTCCATGACATCCCTTTCCTGTATGTCTCCTCCTACATCTCTGATTGCTCTTTCTTTCTCTTTTTTACACCCCCTTTCTCTCTTCACTCTCAGCTGATGGCTTCTCCTTATATTTGATTTTAAAAGAGAAGCCCTGAGAGAAGAACTTCCTCTTCTTTCCATCACTGCATCACCAACCTGCTTTACCTTATCTCCTCTTAATATGGATGAATTGTCATCATTCTTATCAAAGCTCAACAGCCCCCCCCCCGTTATGCTCTGATCTCCCCCAAGGACCTTGCTGCTGCAATTATCCCTTCTTTTCTATACCATCAATTTGCTTTTTGCTACTGAATTATTTCCATTAGCAGCATTATTAAATCAGATATTTAATGTTCCTGATTTGAAAGTTCCCTTTCCTTTTTGTTTTATATATACATATATACACTTATTGAATATATCCTTTGAAAACATATTGTTTTGTGTGCATGCATTTTTAATTCTTATACAATAATTATACTTATTTTGGGTACATGTGATAGTTTGATATGTAAGTACAATATATAATGATCAAATCAGGGTAACTGGGATATCCAACACCTCAAACATTTAACATTTCTTCATGTTGAGAACATTCGAAATTTTCTCTTGTAGCTATTTTAAAATATACAATAAATTATTGATAACTATAGTCACCCTACTGTTCTATCAGGCACTAGAACTTACTCTTTTTTTAACATTAATTTTATTAATTGACAAATAAAAATTGTATATTTATCCCAATAGTCCTTCAGATAATACTCCATTTTTCTGTATCCCTTTAAAACTAAACTCCTAGAGAGACTTACTGTCTTCACTTCTTCACCTCCCATTCTTTTGTGAAACAATCCATTCAGGTTTTTATCTCTAACATTCCATTGTCAAGGTTGCTAATGACCCTCATATTGCCAAAATCAACAGTCAGTTCTCAGAACTGATGTTTCACCAACATTTGACACAGCTGACCACTCCCTCTTTCTTGACTCAGCTTCTTCATTTGCACTGTGGGCCACCACTCTCTTTGGGTTTTTCTCCTACCTCACTGGCTACTTCTTCTCAGCTTATTCCTTTGGTTGCTCTTCACCGGCCCTATCTCTAAATATTGGAGTATCCCAGGGCTCAGTCCAAGGACCTTTCCTCTTTGCTGTCTACAGTTAACCCATTAGGGATACCACCTCGTATCAAGGCTTTAATTATCAGAGGCTGACTCCAAATTTTATATGTTTAACCTTGACCTATTTCCTGAACTCTAGAGTCTTCATCTATTTCTTATTTAACGTTACAATGTAGCTGTCCAATAGACATCTCAATACATGTACAAAGTTAACATTTACAAAATCAAGATATTTGTTTCCTACTTCTTCCCACCACCCATCAAACTTGCTCCTCCTCTGGCTTTCCCACCTCAGTAACTGGTACCATCCAGTTATTCAGGCCAAAACCAGTGAACCTTTTATTCCCTGCCTACCCATTCCCTACTATAACCCTGCCCGACTCACACCTCATCTGTCAGAAAGTCTTCCCAAACAAATCCTAAATCCGACCACTTTTCACCACCCCCATTACTAAAATGGAAATTCAACCCATCACCATCTCTTGCCTGAACTATTCTAATTAGCCTCCTAACAAGTGTTCCTGCTTCCTCTCTGCCCCCTACAGTCTGTTTCCCATACAGCAGCCAGGCTGATCATTTCCAAGTCCAAAACCATTCATACCACTGTCCTTCTTAGAACCCTCTAACAATTAGAATACATTGTAACTCCTTACTAAAGCCTACAAGACCCTATGTGATTGTATCCCTGGCTACAACTTCATCTCCCTTCATGTTTCTTTGGCTTACTGTACTCCAGTTTCAACAGCTTTCTCTCTGACGCTTGATTACATTGTGTATGTCCCCATTTAAGGGCCTTTATACTTGATATCCTTCTGCTAGAATGCTCTTCTCAGATCTTTATGTGGCTGCCTCTTTCTCATCATTTAATTCTTGGTTCAAATATCTTCAGAGAGGCCTTCATTAAACTAGCTGAAGTCTCCTCTGTCCCTGCTGCACCGATGTCACCCACATTTAGTCATTTTATGTGCCATTACATTGCCTTATTTTTCTTTACAGCACTCATCACTAACTGATATTACATAATATGCTTGCTTATTTGTGATTATTGTCTACTTCTACCATCTCCACCAGAATATCAGCTCCATGAGGGAAAGGACTATTTTGTTCACTGCTATCTCTCAAGTTCCCACAACAGTGCCTGGCACAGGGTGTGGCCCTAGTAAATATTTGTCATGTGAATGAATGAATGGTTCTTCTCCCTGTGTTTAGCTCGTAAATGTATGTCTCCCAGGATCTAGCCCCTGGTGCACTTTTCTTACTCTCTATACTACTGTTTACGGAAGATCCCATCCATTACCCAAATAACTCCCAGTCTAATTATTGAGTCCTTATTTTTTTCCTGTACACAAGAGCCATAGTTACTACTGCCTACTGGACATTTCTACTTGGATGTCTTACAGATGCTTCAAACCCCACCTTTCTAAAACTATATCATTATTTTCCTTCCTTCTGATATAATATACAAAAAGTACCTGATCAAATGCTCAGTACTCAGTAGGTACCCAACAAATGCTATTTCCTATAACTAGTGTCTGTAACATAACTGTATCCAGTCTCTTTAATAAGAAATCTTGGACTCCTCTTTGACTCATATCTGTTTTCTTTACTGAATCCACCACTTCAGCTTTCAAGTATTTGGATGCCTGACAGTCCAACATCCCTGGTATTCTCGGCCTCTCGTCCTTACTGTAATGAACCTCATTGCCCTTGTCTGGCACACATTCATTCAATTCAATTACCTAGTCAATGAGTATTGAGAATGTAACCCTGCTAGGCACTACGACGGCTACACTACAGATACAAGGATGAACAGCACATGGATACTGCCCAAAACTTATATGTGGAAACAGACAAGTAAACAGGCTGTCCCAATTCTAGATAGAGGGAATCAGAGGGTGTTGTTTATGAGATGAGACTTAATACAGTCCGTGAATGAAATTTCTAAGTAAAGTGTCTTAAAAGTGGTAAACCTCAGGTCAAGTCTTGAGTGTTGAGTAAGAGTTAGCTAAGCAAAGAAGAGGAGGAGGCAGTTGTCATTCTGGGAAGAAGGAGCAGAATGAGAAAAGGCAAAGCGATATGAGAGAATGTGTTATAACTGGGGAAGTATAAGCAATTGAATGTGGCCATAACATAGAGTGCAGGCTTGTGTGGAGATGGTGGAGATAAACAGCAGTCATATTTTAGGGGTCCTGTTCAACAAAGTTAAGGAGTTTGGATTTTATCCTGAACACAATAAGGATCCTTGAAGGGTTTTGGCGAGTAAGGGTTTCATGACCAGATTTACATTTTAAAAGATGACTCTGCTTTCAATGTGGAGAATAAATTCAGGATGTAGGGAGCATGGCAAGACTAGAGGTAGATAATCTAGTAGAGAGATTCTTTCAGTGAACAAGCAAGAGAGGAGAAATTTGAGACATTTTCAGCAGGCAAAAAATGGCCTAGACTTGATCAGTTAAACATAGAAAGGAAGAGTTGAGAAAACTGGGTTTACTGTGAACTATTCACTTTGATAGAATTACACCAGAGGAGAAGCAGATTTTATCAGGGTTTGGAGGCAGAGGTTAATGGGTTTAATGTATACAGGTGGAGTTTGGGAGATACCTGTGGGGGCATACACATGGAGATATCCTGAAAGAAGCACGATATATGGGAGAGTGGTGTGGGATGGAGTGAGAGATTTAGAAGTCTGAATTGCTAAATTAAGCCATGGAATGAATTAAATCACCCAGACTATATAGTGTGAGAAGAGTAGAGAAACTTGTGCAGAACTTTAGAGAATATTAATACTTAGGGGGAAAGCAGAGGAAGAGGAACCTTAAAAAGGCAAGAGACAAGAGAGCCATAAAAAGCAAGGGCAGAATACACACAGACATGGAGACAGGTAACCACCAGAAGATGGAAGAGGCAAGGAAGGATTCTTCTCTAGAGCCTTCAGAGGGATCAGGGCCCTGCTGACACCTTGATTTCAGACTTCTAGTCTCCTGAACTCTAAGGACATTTCTGTTGCTTTGAGGCACCCACTTTGTGGTTCTTTATTATGGCAGCCCTAGGACTTCAATACAGATGTGAAATATGATAGGAACTGAAAGGAGTTCATTGCTTTAAATAATTAATAGGTCACTGGTAATTCAGGCCGGAGTTACTTGAGGGATGTGGTGGGGGACCAAGTTAGATTGTTACGAGTTGTGCTTGTGAATGGAAGGTGCAAGAGTAGAAATAGTGACTGAAGACAACTTTTCAAAGTAGTTCAGCTGTGAAAGAAAAAGGAAAGGGCAATACCTAAAGATGACCACAGGTCTGGGAAAGGTTATTTTCAAGATGGGAGAGATCTGAGCTGGTTTGTAGATTTAGGGTAAGGAACTAAGGCGAAGAGAAGGACAACAGGCTCACAATACAGGTAACAGGGAGAGTGGAAATTAAAAGTGCAAGCAAGATACCTTAAGGAAGTAGAGGGGAATGAGGTCCGGGACACAGGAAAAAGAATTGGGTAAGTCCAAGTAAGGAGATAAACTCTTTTAATATATACCCTTTCGGGTTTCAGACAGATAAGGATAGAAAGAAGTCACTCAGGCCCATCTATACAGGGTCTTGAATGCTGAGATGAAGTATTTTTGGCTTATTTCTGGAAGCAGTTGGAGCTTTTTTGAGAAAGGGAATGTGACATGACCCAGGCTAAGCACAATAGAGACCTCATAACTCATGAGGTTTCCCCAAAGTGCAATTATTTCTGATTGAAATAAATACAGAGATGTACTTTAGGAAGATTAATTTGGCAGAAGTGCAGAGAATGGGTTGGAGGGCATCCAGAAAAGAGGTAATGAGTCCCTGGCAGTAGCGGGAAGAAGGCAAAGGAGAGCGATGAGATGGATATTAGAAACACTGCAGAGGGAGCTCAGTAAGGACCTGGGGACAATTGAGGCTAGAAGAGGGAATTTAAGAGGATTCTATAATGGTGAGCTTGACATAAAGGATGGGAAAGGCACTGTAGACAGAAATAGAGATATCGGGACGTTGAGGGGTTGGATGGGGGATAAAGCACACTTTGGCATGACAGTCTGGAGCTCAGGAAGAAGAGGAAGCTAGGGAGAGAGATCTGCCAGTCTCCTATACCCAGGAGAGAGGTGAAAACCTTGGAAGTGGATCAATTCATAAAAGATGAATTAGCGGAGGAAAAGATAAAGGACTAGAATCACAAACTTGCTGTAGGTATAGGAAGGAAATATTTCCCTCAAGTGCAGACAGGCTTCTTAGAGACAGAAAATGTAAGACATCCCAGAAACCACGGAAAGCTAGCTTGACTGGTAAGCAGAAACGGCTGGTTCTAGCCCTACCTCTGTCACTTCCTAGTTGTGTGGCCTTAGGCAAACCCTTCCTCATTCTAGGCCTTAGTTTTCTCACCTATAAAATGGGGTCACTGAGTACAGTGGTTACAGAGGCTTCTTTTACCTCTAACAATACATTTTCCTTTGATTGGAGCTTGACTTTGGCGTATGGCCAGTCTTCAGTTAAGCAGAGAGGGGTCGAAAAGTTTCTAGGTCAAGGAACAATAAAGAAAAGGCAAAGAGGCACATTTAAGAAAAGAGAAGTAAAGCATTTTGGAACTAGTTGTTTTTCACAACTTGAGCCATCCAACCTCATGATTATTGTGATTGACAATTGTTAAGGTACTATGTAATTGATAATGGCACTTGGTCTACATTGTCAAATGTGCTAGCCATTAAAAGGAAATTTGTGCAATGAAGTTTTCACCAGCATTGTACTCCCTGATAAAAGCAGTACTGAAATATAAGCACTGCCTTCCTTTTATTTACTCAAGCAAAAGAAAAGAACAGTTACCAAATGCCTACTCTATTTCAGGTACTTTCATATATTTACCTAAAAGGTAATTTCCGTGGGGGCAAGATTTTCTTCTAAATCTTTTGTATCAACTGATATATCACAAATATCTGAAAGAATGCTTAGCACATAGTTGCACTCAAATATTATTTTACTTGAAAAAATATATAATATGTGTATATAATTTCAGTTAATCCTTACAACAAACTTGCAAAAGAGACATTAGTGTTTTTGTAACAAAGCTAGGAAAAGAATGACTAAAAGAGGTTACATAAACTTGCTCACAGTCACACAACTAGTAGGGGTCATCCCAGCTCTGGATACCAGGTCATTCCAGGGTAAAACACAACCGATTATAAGCTCTATGTGGACAGGGAATGTGTCAGTCTTATTCTCCAAGGTATCCCCAGCAGCTAAGTCAGTATCTAGATGACAGTAGCACTTAATAAATATCCTGCGAGTAGAAGGAAGCAAGCAATCATATACTTGTGTGAACCCAAATACCATTCATTTTGCCCTATGCCAACCAAATCATTGCCCAAATTCAAAAGAGTAATTGAATTTCAAAACTCATCAGTTTGCCTACCATGTTTATTGGCTTAAATATTCTGTGATTTTTGATTCATTCTCACTTGTAGACTATGATGGTTCTCTTTCAATTTTTTAACCTTGAGATACATTCTCAAGTTCTTTTTCTTTTCTGGAGGATGCTTTATATCAGGGGCCAGCAAATTTATTCTGTAAAGGGCCAGGTAGTAAATATTTTAGGCTTTGTAGATCATATATGGTGCCTGTTGCAACTACTCAAGTTTGCCATTGTGGTGTAAAATCAGCTATAGACAACACATAGATAGATGAGCACGTGTGTGTTCCAATAAAATGCTGTTTGCAAAAACAAATGTCAGGCTGGATTTGGCCACAGATCATAGTTTACCCACCCCTGCTTTATCATATTACTTATATTTTTCTATCTCTTGCCTTTCCAGGACTTCGCCAACACTGTGCTAACTGTGCAGATCCTCCTAGTCCTGATGTATTAATATATGATAGCACAACTTCAGTTCTAACAAGTTTTAACCCCTTCCACTTAGTTGTAAATGGAAGGATTATTTTTTTTCTTCTTTATTGAAGTATACTTTACATATCGTGCCTTTACTCCATTTTAAGTGTACATCCATTTTAAGTGTACAATTAAATGATTGTTAGTGAATTTACCAAGATGTAAAGGTAATCACATAAATCAGTTTTAGATGATTTCCTTCCCCCTATTGAGACCCCTAATTCCCTTCCCCAACTACTTTTCAAGCATGTCCCACCCCCTCCATAGTGCTCACCACATCACTCAGACGTGGGTCTACCCTCCACCCCCCAAATCCCTGGTGAACACCACCACCATTTGAGCACCATAGTGTTAATCAGTCAGTACCAATTTGATGGCGAGTACATGTGGGGTCCATTCTTCCAGTCTTGTGTCACCTCACTTCGAATAATGGGCTTAAGCTTAATCCAGGATAATATAAGTGATGCTAGCTCACTGTCGTTTCTTAAAATTGAGTAAGAAAGTTGGCAGGTGGCCTGGACAAGGTCGCAAGATACAGCAGTTCCTTTTCATAATCTTTATGCTGGTCCAAGATCTGGATACCAGATTCACATAATAAAAACGAGATTTTTTGCTTTTAGGTCAGTGTACTCAGAGTTGATCAGTTACTTAAAAATAGTCTCACTTGGGTTGTTTCCACATTCTTGCTATAGTGAATGGTGCTGCCATAAACATTTGAGTGTAGATGTCTCTATTATAGAATGACTTTTGTTCCTTTGGGTAGATGCCTAATAATGCTATTGCTGGATCAAATGGTAGTTCTACTTGTCGCTCTTTTAGGTATCTCCAAATTCTTTTCCAAAGCGATTGCACTAATTTGCAGTCCACATGTACTCGCCATCAAATTGGCACTGACTGATCAACACTAAGGTGTTCACATAGTAGTAATATTCTTTTGGGGTAGGGGGTTTGGGGGTAGATAAACTCACAACTAATGGATGTGGTGAGTGTTGTAATGGGGGAAAGGGCACGTCTCAAATCATGGTTGGGATGTGGCAAAATCATAACATGTAACCAAAATGTTTGTACCCCCATAATTTCTTGAAATAAAAAAAACAGTCTCACAAATAACCACACTCATAAGAGACAGAATGCAACGTCATATGCCAATTTAGGTGACCATGAAAAATATAACTATCAAATGAAGCAGTTACTCATAGATCCTACTTCCCTACATCAGATGGCTTAAAAAAAATCCTGAGTCCTCCCCATGGACCATACGGTGTACTAGGTGCTGCAGACACAATAATAAATAAGGAGCAGCCCCTCCCCTCATGGCTCCAGTCCAAGAGTCACAAGGCTTTTTTCTGTATGGAGCCAAATAATAAATATTTTAGTTTTCTCAGATCATGCATTCTCTGTCAGAACTACTCAACTTGCCATGTTAGTATGAGAGCAGCATAGTACATGAAAGAATAGGTATGGTTCTATTCCAACAAAAGTTTATTTATGAACACTTACATTTGAGTTTCATATAATTTCGCATATCATGAAATACTGTTCTTCTTCCCCCACCCAACCATTTAAACAATATTTTCAAAAAACACTTTTAGGTAGCAGGCCATACAGAAAGCAAGCTGTGGGCTGGATTAGCCCACAGACTATAGTTTGCCAACCTCTGGTCTAGTCTAGTTATAATAACAAATATAAAAATAGATTATTTGAATACAGGATAATAAAGGGTAGAGTCCTATGGGAGCCAGAGAAAGGCCACCTAAGTCATGCCAAGGTGTCAAAGATGGTATCCTAGGAACAACAACCCCAGGGCTTAGTCGTAAAGAATGTGAATGTTAATGTGAAAGCAAGTGCCAACCAGGGAAAGAAAAGGAAAATGATGCTCCAGGTGAAAGGAGAGAATAAACAGTCACAGATATCAAGCCTGATATTCTTGAGGAATGGTTACGCTCCAGCATAAAAAACAAAGAGTGCCAGATGAAGGTGCAGGTGTGAATAGGGATGAGGATATAAAGTGTCTTAGATATTACACCTCTGGACACTGAAGGCCACTGACAAGTTTTCAGCAGGGGATTGATATAATTGAACCTGTGTTTTAGATTCACCTCTGTGGCAACACCTCAGCAGACAGATCCGAGGCAGCTGAGAGGCTACCAAAATAGTCTGGGGAGAGATGATGAGGGCCTGAACCAGGGCAGTGACAGTGGAAATGGAGAAAAGAGGATGGATTCTGAAGGTATCTAAAATGTTAAATCAACAGCATGGTGTAGTGATGGCAAGAAAGGAGTCAAGAATGACTTGGGGTTCTCACTTGGATAGCCGGGTGGATGATGGTACCACCAACTGCCACTGACAGGGGAGCGAGTTTTACAGGCTAGATAGTGAAATGAGATTTACGTATACTGCATTTCAATTTTATGTTGGTTTTCCTGTGGGGATTTCTATCAGGCTGCTGGACAGGTTCTGATTTTAGGGGAGAGATTAGAACTAGACATGCAATCATTACCACAGAGGTGGTAGTTAAAACCATGAGAGAATGGGGTAGCTCAGATTAAATGAGTAGAATAAGAAGAGTCATCAGCCATGGTGGTTAGAAGGAGACTGATAGAATAGGAGAACATGAAGCTTAAGGCCTTAATGATAGTGAAGCACACATATAAAGAGAATGGGGTATGAGAAAGCTAGAAGGAGAAGAGGTTCTCATCAGAGAGTTGAATTTAGTCTTTCTCAACTGATTCCTGAGAATTAAGCCCTAATGCCTCAAGACGGTGGTTCTAAGACTGTAAGCTTTTCACTTTGGAAAGCTTGTTAAAACACATTGCTGGAAACCACCCCCTGAGTGCTGATTCAGTAGGTCTAAGGTGGTGTCCAATAATTTGCATTTCTAACAAGTTCCTAAGAAATGCTCACCATTGAGAACCATGGTCCTAAAGCATTTGTTATATGTAATGAATTAACCTCTCTCTTAGGCATCTTGAATGCTCCTAGATACGTACTATCCTTGGAAAAGGTGAAATAATGGACACAAATTATTTTCTGTATTCTGTGACTCAGATGGAGAACCACGACAGAGAAACACTTGAGGAATCAGGGACCACACCTTTGTTGTTCATGATTGAATCACCAGACTCCAGCATAGGTCAAACAGTCAATAAATATTTGTTGACTGAAAGGTTGGCAAGGTTCATGGTACAGTCAGGTTGCAGGACCCAGCTGCTGATACAGAAGGGTTCATCAATGCAGTTAAGATGGAGGACCCACTATAAACTTTGTGATGCTCTGTAAGGACAATAAAATTTTTCAGCATGACAGCTGGAAGTGGGGTAGGGAAGCTAACTGTGAAACCAGTGCCAAAGTATAAAATGGAAGTGGGATCATATATCTATTCGTAGTTTTTTTGAGGAACCTCAATACTGTTCTCCATAGTGGCTGCACTAGTTTACATTCCTACCAACAGTGTATAAGAGTTCCTTTTTCTCTGAATCCTCACCAGAATTTGTTATTTTTTGTCCTTTTGATAATAGCCATTCTAACTGAGGTGAGATGATATCTCATTGTCGTTTGTTTTGCATTTCCCTGACACTTAGTGATGTTGAACATATTTTCATATATTTGTTGACCATTGGTATGTATTTTTTTAGATACAGAAGTGAATATTTATTTAGAATATGAAAATAAATAAAAACAAATAAAAAACTTTTAAAAAGCTGTCAAATACCACAGATATAAAAAAATCCAGAAAAGTAACAATATTTTATTAAGTGCCAGACATACATCTATAATACCATTTCTTCTCTGATTTTTTGACTGCGTATACTTTCATTGCCTCTTAATTTACCAATGATTTTGTAATATACTTATTTATGGGAGAAGACAAAGATAATAAACTTCCTCTACTAACATGATTGATCAAAATTTGATTTTTAGCATTGATCATTAAGATGTAAAAATGCAACTATTTATAGAACTACTACAGGTTTGTATGCAAATTTGTATGTGTTCTTTCGAGAAATGTCTGTTCGGATCATTTGCCCATTTTTTAAATTTCAGAATATTATGGGGGTACAAACATTTTGGTTACATATAATGCCTTTGCCTCCTCACTCAAGCCAGGGCTACAAGCGTGCCTTCCCCCATACAGTGTGCTCCACATCCATTAGTTGTGAGTTTGCCCACCCCCACCACCCCCCTCCCACCTGATCAGCACCCAGTGAATATTACCTACATGTGAGCACCTTAGTGTTGATCAGTTAGTACCAATTTGATGGCGAGTACATGCGGTGCTTGTTTTTCCATTCTTGTGATACTTCACTTCGAAGGATGGGCTCAAGCTCTATCTAGGATAATATAAGAGGTGCTAGTTCACCATTGTTTTTTGTAGTTGAGTAGTATTCCACTGTGTACATATCCCAAATCCAGTCATGTATTCATGGGCATTTGGGTTGTTTCCACATCTTTGCAATTGTGAATTGTGCTTCGATAAACATACGAGTGCAGGTGTCTTTTTGATAATTATGACTTCTTTTCCTTTGGGTAAATACCCAGTAGTGGGATGCCTGGATCAAATGGTTAGGTCTACTTTTAGTTCTTTGAGGTATCTGTATACTGTGTTCCATAGAGGTTGTACTAATTCGCAATCCTACCAACAGTGTATAAGTGTTCCTTTCTCTCTGCATCCACACCAGCATCTATTGTTTTTGGACTTTTTAAGAAAACCTATTCTAACAGGGGTAAGATAGTATCTCACTGTGGTTTTAATTTGCATTTCCCTGATGATTAGTGACATTGAACATTTTTTCATATGCTTTTTGGCCATTTGTCTATCTTCTTTTGAAAAGTTCCTATTCATGTCTTTTGCCCACTTTGTGATGTGGTTGTTTGTGTTTTTTTCTTGATGATTTGCTTGAGTGCTTTTGAGATTCTGGTTATTAGCCCTTTATTGGATGCATACCTTGAGAATATTTTCATTTAGGTTTTTAATCCACTTTGAGTTGATTTTTGTGATGGTGAGAAAATGGGGTCTAGTTTCATTCTTCTGAATATGGATATCTAGTTTCTCAAGCATTATTTATTGAAGAGACTGTCTTTTACCAATTAATGTTCTTTGTGATATTGTGGAAAACCAGTTGACCATAGCTATATGGATTATTTTCTGGGTTCTTTATTCTGTTTCATTGGTCTATGTGTCTGTTTTTATGCCAGTGCCATGCTGCTTTGTTTACTGTAGCTTTGCAGTACAGTTTGAAATCTGGCAGTGTGATGCCTCCAGCTTTGTCTATTTTGTTCAGGATTACTTCAGCTATTCAATGTCTTTTGTGGTTCCCTATAAATTTCAAGATTATTTTTTCTATTTACTACTGGGCATTTATCCAAATAAAAGGAAATAAGCATATTGAAGATATCTGCAACCCCAAATATTTATTGCAAAGCACTATTCACAATAGCCAAGATATGGAATCAATCCAAGTGTCCAACAACAGATGAATAAAGAAAATGTGATATATTACACAATGGAGTATTATTCAACCATAAAAAAGAACAAAATCCTGTTATTTGCAGCAATATGGATGAAGCTATAGGTCATTATGTTAAGTGAAATATACCAGGAACAGAAAATTAAACACCACATGTTCTCACTCATATGCAGGAGTTTAAAAAGCTGATCTCATAGAAGTAAAGAGTAGGATAGTGGTTACTATAGACTGGTAAGGGTAGGGGGAAGGGAGGGATAGGGAAAGATTTGTTAAAGGATACAAAATTACAGGTAGATAGGAGAAATAAGTTCTAGTGTTCTATAGCACTGTAGGATGACTATAGTTAACATTAACATATTATATATTTTCAAATAGCTAGAAGAGAGGATATAGAATGTTCCCAATACAAAGAGATGATAAATGTTTGATATGATACATGTGCTAATTACCCTGATCTGATTACTATACATAAATATGCATAATTATTATGTCAATTAAAAATAAATATGTATAGCTATTATGTGTCAATTTAAAAAATAAATAAAAATTTTAAAAAATGCAAGTGAGAGAATGACCTGGAGGCTGACAGGTGACATTGGTAAGGAAATGAGAATGATAACGCCTGCTTGTTTGAACTTGAAAAGCGAAAGGATCTTGTATGAGGATGGAGGAACGATGGCTTGAAAGTTGTCTACGGAGAGCATGGCTAAACCAGCACACAGGAACATATTGTTAAATTGTGTCTTTTTTAAAAAAAAAAAATCACGAATATAGAACCCTAAGACTTTACCTACACCATCAAAAATTACTTATACACATTTCTTCTTTCTGTAGAGCTTTGTAATTTCTTCATATACATCCTATTTTTTCATGCATATTTCTTCTTAAGGGCATTTCTGAAGTATTTTGTGTTCAGTTGCTATTGTGAAGGGATATATTTCTTCATATAGCTTCTAATTGGTTATCATGGTCTTTCGTTACCTTTAAATTAAATTTGTGCTTCTTTGGCTTCTCCTTTGAGCTGGTTTTAACACCTTACAGTTTCCTCATTAATGAGTTAAATAAAATCTTTAATGTATGTTCATTTCTATATCTGTATGAGAGTCAAGGTTTTACCTTTTTAAAAATTATCTTCTAACATTTGTAATGAATTTTTATTGTCCTACACTATTGAATTAAATTTCATAAAATTTCATTTATAGGTTTTTGCATCTAAATTCAAAAATTGGATAAAATATTCTTAGAGCACTCTGTCAAGTTTTGGTATCAGAGTGATGGTAGCTTCAAAAACAATGTGAATCACTGTAACATTTTCAATTGTATAATATACTTATAGAATTAAATTTGGCTATTCCTAGAAAACTTGAAGGAATTCACTGATAAAAACATCTGGCTCTAAAGTATTTTTGAAAGTTTGTCTTTCGATAATTGCTCTCAATGTTTCTACTGTTACATGTCCATTTAGCTTTCTGCTTCTCAATAATTTTTGCCATTTATCATTTTATGGATATTTTTAATTTCTCTGAGATTTTCAAATTTATTAAGGTACAGTTATAGTAGTGTGCCTTTAATTTAAGAAACCTTCTTTGTTGTTGTATTACATTTATCATTTAAATTTTATTTATAACTGATTTTTGTTTGCTTTATTAAATTTGCTAAAGGCTTATCTATTTAATTCCTAAAACCTAGCCCTTGATTTCATATTATATTGAATTCTTAATCATGTAATTTCATTCTTCATTTTTAATAATAAAATATTTAAAGTTACGAATTTACTTCTGAATATTGTTCTCAAAGTTTTGATAAGTCATGATCTCATTTTTGTTATTTTTGTATTAGTCTTCTAGTGTTTCTTTGGGCTAATAGATGCATATAAATGTTTTCTAAAGTACTCAAGTAGTTGAAGACTTGTTTAAATTTGTTTTCTAATTTGTAAGTGTACATTATCATAAGAGAACAAGGCCAATGTAATTTCTACTGTTAAGAGTTTATAAAGGTTTTCTTTGTGGCATAATATGATCATTTTAAAAAATGTTCGCTGAATATTTGAAAAGAGAGTACATGCACTGAGTATCAAATGTAATTTTTGAAATTTATTGATTAAGCCTAATGAATTATGTTTTCCAAATCTTCTAAGTACTTTTTTTTCAGGTCTACTTTATTGTCATACTTAGATTCTGTGAAAGTCTCCCATACAGACGTTTCTATCATTTTTCTTTTGTATTGCTAACAGTTTTTTTCTTTACATGTTTAGATGCTATGTTTTTTTGCAGAAAAAGATGGTTCATGAATAGAATAACTTCAATATGGTTTGTATCTTCTCCAACATAAACTGAATCTCTTAAGATCCACATAGCTGCATGGTTATTGTTCCTGATTTGTTTTTTCAAACAGAGAAGTGACATGCTCAGATGCCTATTTGGAGAATGGATTGATTGGGGAAAGGTGAGACTGAAAGCTGAGAAGCCAGTGGGAAGGCTCTTTAAATAGTGTAGGTCAGAAATCACGAGTGATTGGATTAAGACAAAGGCAATAGAGGTTTACAGCAGGTTAGAAACATCAAGACTTGGAATTACTTGGATTCACGGAGGTGGGGCCAGGAAGCTTTGAGGATGACACCTAGATTTTTGGTTTGTTGACCATTATCTAGAAGGCAACACAAGAGGAAGAGCTGAGCTGGCTTTTCAGAATGGGCCATTTTCTAAAGTTCCTTCTCTTTATATTCATCCCCAAAAGACTCAAGCCCAGACCTAAATCTCAGTGTTGGGTCTTCGTCAATTGCTTGCTCAATCAAACCAAAGGCCTTCTATCTTTGTATAAAACACTAGTCTGCATATTCACAAACCTCAGGGAAATCACATTTATTTTATGTGCTAAGAGCCCTTTTATAAATTTTGAGGAAAAATTTGCACTAAGCAAGAGGGAATTAATTTCTTATGCCATGCCCAGGGTAGTCCATATGTAAAGGTTAAGTTTTCCACAAGAGGGCAGCATCACCTAATAAATTATGTCATTGACAGCCTCAACCAATAAAGGCTGAGATGAGGAGGCTGACAAATGTAGAGAAAGTAGGTTCAGGGAGTCATAGGATCTGCCACACTATGAAAACCAAAGGGCCCTGCTATCTCCAAGGCCATAATTACAGCCACTCCTAAGTGACTGGTAGTGGCAGACGTTGCTACAGTAGGAAGAAAGGGGACATGGAGCTCACCATGGGAGAATGAGTGGGTGAAACTCTCAAAAACTCTCATTCTTGTGACTGGCTCAGAAGCTGCTCTGGATAACGCCCACACTCCCTCTAAGTGCTGGTATCTCTGTACAACCAGCGTGTCACAGGGGCCTTTATTTCCTGCTCAGATCTTTGCCACCCTTAATCATTTCCCAGTAAATCACACTCTTTGCGGATTAGGTTGCAAAGCACACTTCGGTTCTGATGCTCTCCCTATTTAACAATGTTTGGTTATTCCAATTATGCTTTTGGTTATTCCAATTATGCTTCAATGATACCTTAGGGAAAAGGAATTGGAATGAAATTCACTGAGAACCCATTAAGTGAAATGCATTTTTACATAAATTGTCTCATTTAATCACTACAATAATGCCATTATATAGTAATTACTATTTCTCATATGACAGAACTACGAAGTTGCATACATGGGACTGACTCTAAAACAAAAACTGTCCCAAATTCACCAAGTTACCTCTCCAAGAAGCCTTATTTAAACTTAATCATGATAAATCCAAACCGAATCAGTGATAATGTGCCTACTGTATAAGGTATTACCTAACATGTCACTTCCTATCCAGGTACATGGGCAGGCATGGCTTAATCTTAGGTACCAGCAGGTAATATAAGTCAGTAGGATCTTACATAACCCCATCCTTCCTAATCCAAACCCTTTTCTGCCTAAGTATTCTCTTTTCAGGATAAATCATTTGAATGCAGAACACGAGAACAATGGAGGAATTAAAGATGGCTTCTGTGTTTCTGGCTTGGTTGACTGAGTGCATCATGGTCCTGATCATACAATTAGGGAGCTTAGGCGGAGAAGGAAATGATGTGTTAGGTTTTGAGCATGTTGTATTTGAAACGCCTCTGACACATGTAAGTGTAAATGTCCAGTAGAAAGTTGGTTGTAGGGTCTGGGGTGCAAGAGGTGTAGTCATTCACATATAAGTAATAATTGAATCTATAGACTGGGTAAGATTTTCCACAGTACATTAATGAAGTTAGAAAGGATGGAACTAGGGGAATGCCAATATTTAAGGGATGGTCAGAGGAAGAGCAGATAGTAAAGAAGCCTGGCTTAACTAATGGACAGAGAGGTAGGAAAAGAACAAGGAAACAAGGTATCTTGAAAGTAAGAATTTTTAAATTGATACATAATAGTTGTACATATTTTGTGGGTACATGTGATATTTTGATACATACATATCATGTGTAATGATCAAATCAGGAAAACTGAGATATCCATCACCTCAAAACATTTATCTTTTTTTTTTTTTTTGGCTAGGAACATTTGAATTCTTCTCTTCTAGCTATTTTGAAATAGATAATAAATTATTGTTAACTCTAGTCACCCTACGGAATTATCAAGCACTAGATCTTATTCCTTCTGTCTAACTATATTTTTGTGCCTGTTCATCAACCTCTCTTCATCCTCCTCTCCTCTCTACTTTTTCTGGCCTCTGGTAACCATCGGTCTACTCTCTATCTCCATGAGATCCACCTTTTTGGCTCTCACATATGAGTGAGAACATATAATATTTGTCTGTGCCTGGCTTATTTCACTTAACATAATGGCCTCTAGTTTCATTCATGTTGCTGCAAATGACAAGATTTCATTCATTTTTATGGCTGAATAATATTCCATTGTGTATATATACCACATTTTCTTTATCCACTCATCACTGTTAGACACTTAGATGGATTCTATATCTTGACTATTGTGAACAGTGCTGCAATAAACATGGAAGTGCAGATATCTCTTTGATATATTGATTTCCCTTCTTTTGGATATATACCGAGCAGTTGGACTGCTGGATTATATGGGAGTTCTATTTTTAGTTTTTTGAGAAACCTCTGTACTGTTTTCCATAGTGGCTGTACAAATTAACATTCCCATCAACACTGTATGAGGGTTCTGCTTTCTCCATGTCCTCACCAGCATCTGTTATTTTTTGTGTTTTTGATAAAAGCCGTTTTAACTAGGGTAAGATAATATCTCATTGTGGTTTTTATTTGCATTTCTTCAATGGCTAGTGATGCTGAGCATTTTTCACATACTTTTTTGCTGTTTGTAGGTCTGAGAAATGTCTATTCAGATCTTTGCCCATTTTTTAAATCATATTATTTGTTTTATTTTTGCTATTGAGTTGCTATTCGAGTTTTTTTCTTTTCTTTTTTTTTTTTTTGTTACTGAGTTTCATAAAGGAGAGTGGAGGGCATGACATACACTGACAATGTCAAATGCCATATACAAGTCATATTTGGTGAAGATTGAAAATAATCCATTGATGCTGACGATTCAGAGATAATTAGTGTCTTTTGACAGAGTAGTTTCAGTGGAGTTCTGGGGATCAAATTTAGACTGCAGAGGGTGGAACATTAAACGGCAAGTAAAGAAATAGAGGCAGTGACTACAACTCTCCTTTTGAGATTGAATATGAACAAAAGGAGGAAGATGGGGCAGTAGCCAGAGGGAGAAGTGGGATTGTGGGAAGATGCTTTTTAATTTTTTTCTAATAAAAATAATTAAGATGGAAAAACTTCAGCATGTATATAGGATAAAGGAAACAAACCCATAGAAAGGGAGAAGTATGAGCTCCAGTAGTACACAGCAAAGATGCAGCAGCAAAATGAAAGAAAGGCCATATGGAAAGCTCACCAATAGGCAGATGCTTCAGTGGCAGCAGAATAACTGTGCTCACATATGTCCTTACCTTCCTTCTGCTTATGCCACTCCACTTACCTGGAATGCCTTCCCCCTCTATGGCTTATTTTTCAAATTCTACCCACCCTTTGACTTAAATTCTACCTCCTCTAGTTAGTCTTACCCTATCAATCCCTTCTGAAGTGATCTCTTTCTCTAACTCTAATAATTTCTGTCTGCACAATCCATTGGACAATCACACACCACTCCATGAAACATCCTTTATTGCTTTCTTAAAAAAATGTATTGCTGATTAATTGGTCACATGTGTGTCTTTTCTTCTCTCTTAGACTGTACACTCCTCAAGGGCAGAGTTTCTGTCTTAGAGTTTGCCACAGCCTCCAGAGTGCCTACCATGGCAGGCAGTAGGGTGTCTTTAAGTCTTCACTTATATGTGGTTGAGGACTGGCAGTCTATTATAAAGGAGGAGACAGAAAAGTGCTGGGTTAGGTAGGCCTTTCGTGTGTAGTGAGTCATTTAGTTCTTTTAATAGCAAATGAGGAAATTGAGTCTTGTGGAGGTAAAATAAAATTATCTAAGATTATATGGCTAGTATGTGGCAGTATCAGGATTTGAACAAAAAGTGCTTTTGCCTATGCCTTTCTGCTTCAGTTGTCTGCAAAATTCTGTTCGCTTGAAACACCTCTTTCCTTCATGATATTGATAGAGACATGATTCTATCAAAGCCTTATTCTCAACCAAGTGGTTTCAGTGGCTTCTGCATCTTACAGCATCTCTCTGTACCTTACCTCCTGACAATCAGCTTGAGGATCCGGAAGGAGCCTTTGATGAGAATGAGGGCCTCTTGGCGGGAGCCATACAATGGAGTGCCATTGATATTCACCAGCTCATCACCAGTCCTCATCTTCTGGGACAAGGCTGCCTTGCCTCCATCTTCAATCTGTGTTGCAGAGAACAAAACAGAAAGCAGGTGGTGAGGTAACTTTCTCCCCAAAATTCCACTTCCCACTCTTCCCAACCTCAGAGCCACAAGTTGTACTGGGGAATTGTTCCAGGCAACTCCCAGGAGTAGCTCAGGAGCTGATCACAGGTCATTATTTACTGAAGGTAGAGTTTGGGCAAGCCCTTGAGGAAGGAGGCAACACAGAAATAGCGCAATCCCTGTTAGGAAGAATGAACTCTCTGGGGAGAGTAGCTCTTCTAAATAAGAAAATGATGCTTAGAAGGAACTCCACAGTGTGGCTACAGTAGCAGCATGGCATAGCGAAACACACACACAAATTAGAGGCAGAAAAGCTAGGTTCTACCAAAATGTCCTTTGACAAGCCCTTTCCTACCTTTGGGCAGGCTTCAAAATCTGACAAACTTGAGTTTGAATCCTGGCTCTATGACTTCTTAGCTGTGTGATCCTGAGCAAGTTACCTACCATCTCTGTGTCTCAATTACCTCATATGTGAAATATAGATAAAAAGAATAGCCTCATCACAGGATTGCTAGTATATGAAGTCCGTAGGGGAACTCAATCCTCAATAAATATGAGCTCTGATTATTATAACAAGGTGATTGACTGCAAAGACCTTGAAGGTGGCTTCCAGCTGAACATTCAGTGAGTGGAATGGCAAATTTAAGAGATGCAAAGTATACTCTGGTTTCCCTTCAGATCATATGAATCTTTCGCCTTTTACTAAAGATTTCCATGGAGAGGAACAATTCTGAGTCTTAACCCAACTTTTTGAGGCCTTGCATTTGCAGGGCTGTTTGAGAGTAAAGAAAAATCAACACTTAAGTGCACATATGGTAGTAACATTCATTGGGTGTCGGGCAGGTTGGGGGGGATGGGTATATTCACACCTAATGGGTGCAGTGAGCACCGTCTGGGGATGGACACACTTGTGGCTCTGACTCGAGCCGGGCAAAGGCAGTATGTGTGACCTAAACATTTTTACCCCCGTAATATTCTGAAATAAAAAATATATATTTTTAAAAATTGAAACAATAAAAATAAAAAGAGATACAAATTAGGTACAAGCAAAGTAGCTGCTCATTTATCTATGTCCCTTCAACAAATGCCTAGCACAGTGCTTCCAGTGTCTGGCTTATAGCAGGCATTCTGCAAAAGCTAGAAATATGGGTATTTATTATTCCAACTTAGCCTACAGACCAGAGCCACTGACCAGAGCAATCTGGGCAAGAAGGTTTTCAGGCTGGGATGCCTTGAAAGCAAAGGCAGAAATAATAACCATTGGAGTAGGCAAAAACAAAGCAAAGCAATATATCCCCAAGTGTCCTTGCTTATGGCTAATTTTACATGTAACATTCCTTTCACCACAAAGATGGGTTCTGCCTATTGGAACATCAATTCCATCCATGGTGACAGGAGTCATCTCATCCATCCATTAATCATTCCTTAAGTATTTAGTTAAACTCTATTATGCACAGGACAACATGCTGGATGCTAGAGATATAGAAATGAACAAAACTCTTAGCTCCTAGCCTCAAGGGCAAGTTACACATAAAGTTTATGTGTCCTATGAGATGGTTAGGTTAAAAAAAAAAGGGTTCAACCCACTGATGTAGTCAGGAAGTGTTTTTTTTTTCCTGTTTTTTTCTTTTTTTTGGAGGGGACAAGGGAGGTAAGGGTGGTTAAATTATGGAGTCCTTAGGGGACACTAAATTCTAAATGGGGCAACCAAAGGCTGTTCTGTGCTGAAGGTGTTCTTATATTTACTTCTACTCTTGTTCCAATCTTTCTCATTCTTTTATAGCATCCCCCCAATCTATCCCCACACCACAGAAGTTAGACTATTGCTGACCTTTAGGTTGGCCAGCTTATGTGCAATTTGGCAGATGAGACCTCCTGGGTGCAGAGAAAAATGTTAATTCAGGATTTAAAAAATCCCATCAAATAAATTGAACTTCTTAGTTAAACCACAGACTGTTATTAAATTTATTGCTGCTAACCCAATAGTTTTTTTAATTAACCTTTGTCTGAAAAATCATAGGTTAGCCAAGTGACACTGAAAAAAGTATGTGTGTGTGTGTGTGTGTGTGTGTGTGTGTGTGTGTGTATCTCTTTGTTCTGGTACCTAGGTCACTACGCAAGACAAAACAAGCCAATATTGGTAAATGGGGAACAACTCTCAGCAAATTAATTAGGATTATGCTCTTATTTCCATTGTCATTATCATTATTACTTCACAGTCACGGCTGCCTGCTGCCAAAGGAAAAAAAAAAGTAAGAAGAAAAAAAACCAAAGTGCTGTACTTGAATTTCAGAAGTTCTGTTTGAATGACTCATTCCTTTGGCATCCATAGAAGGCCCTCAGCATCAGGCAGAACTTTCAACAGGGATCAGCCATTTGAAAAGGTTTCCTGAGGCTAATGAAGAACCACAAACAGGAGTCTAAGTAATGAATGCTAATAGATTTTCCATGTTGATATACATTAGTCTTAATTCACTCTACTCATTTTTTTAAATTCATACAACTCAATTATCCATATTACTGTTACCCATAGCAAGTCTTCCTTTCAATATGTATTGATATTAAGTACCACGTTCAGTTAATTAAGCACTCTGTTACATCAGCGAGATCTCTGTTTATTCTAGACCAGAACATGAAAGGGGGGAACCTTTTAAAACTAAAATGCTTAATTATCGCTGTAGCAAAAGCTCAGACATTTTGCATTCCCTACTGCCACTGCAGCTGCCACTATCTGAGTCATTGCAAAGACTCCTTCTTGGACTATAGCATCAGGGCAACTGTTCATGCCCCATTTTTTGTTCTATGCCCCTTCTTGCCACCAGCATCCTCCTCCTCGGGACAGATATATTGAGTGTAATAATGCCACTTTAGTACAAGTGGGAGGATGCTCAGACAAGAAACCAACAAATACTTGATACCCAGCACAATCTCAGAGTACACATGGGTCTAAATCAGGAAATGAGACTACATTTGGTTGAAGATCCCTTGGAGAAGACTATACCCTAAACTCACCCTTTTCCAGATCCAGGGTATTTACTGAGCTGTGCAACAGACTTCTTACTCCTCCGGACTTTCTGGTCCATTTTTATTATTGCTCACTAGTCTTTCTCCTCCCCACTCTACTTATACATTCCTGACATCCAGCATGTCTTCTATTTACTGTTTAGCCTTCTGACAGCCAGTTCTCCAGGTCAATTGCTCAACCACACATTTGTTTATATGGAAGACAAAAACAGATGTTCATGTTTCTATGAAGGAAATTAAAAGAAAAGGAAGGAAGGAAAAATAAATGGGAGGGAAAGAGGGAGAGAGGGAGGGAGTGGGAAAGGAATATATATATATTCTTCTATTAATATAAAAGGTTTTGTTTTCCCCTTCCCACCACTACACTCATAACTCTGGCTGGGGCCCAGGAAAGGTGTGAATCTACAAACTTGTTGAAATTAACACACCCTGCTTGAGGGGCTGTATAACATCTCATGATGCTGTCCATTCAGTAAGCCTGGTCAACTTTCCAGCTCTTCCTGAATCAGACCTTCAGGGTGGCTTTCATACTTCATTTGAAGTGTTGTGAATTTTCAGATTAGACCCAGATGCATCGGAATGTTGGCATAAACACACATCACAAAGCCCAGTGTAAACAATGGTTAACTTATGTGTCATTTTGGATTATCCAAGTGATCGCTAGGCTAGCAGTGAGTGGCCCAAGTAATTGTAAATTGATTGCATAAAAGGTCATATAACCAAAAGCCAGGTGGTGTCTGGAAGGCTGGAAAAAGCTGATTGACCTTGGACAAGTCCCTTTTCCTTCTTGTGGCCTCTCTTACCCTTACTGGCAAAGTGTGTAAGGGGGCCTGACCAGATGATCTCTTGGGGCTCTGACAGCTCTGGGCCCTTTCAGCTCTGACATTCAGTGACCTGTGAAGAGTTAGCAAAGTCAGGCATTATCTTTCTGCTGACACAGATAATCCCGGCTTTTCGCCCTATTGTACTTTGCCTTTACCCATGTTTCACTCCTTCAGAACTTACTAATTAACATACATTTCTCAATTCCTCTTGGTCTTTATCCATGGTTTCAGTAGTCCACCAAGGCTGGAACACTTAGTAAGGCCCAGTCGGGACACTGAGAGAAACAGATTCCTGAAGGCCCATTTTGTGCTAATGAGCTGGTGGTTTGGAAATTTTTGATGGGTCTTCAATGAAGCATGAAGTGCTCTGATAGCTGTCAATAAAAGGACAAGTTGGGGCCGGGCGCGGTGGCTCACGCCTGTAATCCTAGCACTCTGGGAGGCCGAGGCGGGTGGATAGCTCAAGGTCAGGAGTTCAAGACCAGCCTGAGCAAGAGCGAGACCCCGTCTCTACTATAAAATAGAAAGAAATTAATT
>CAUYRT010082748.1:0-10342 GCA_963574885.1 Lepilemur ruficaudatus | reverse complement strand
AGCACGTCTTGTGCTAGATTTTGTATCCCCATCATTGTCGGTGGAGCATTTGCTTTCCAAAGGGTTTCCAGAAAAGGTCTTGTGCTTGTGCTGTAAGGTAAATGGCAAAGGCTTCCAGTGGAACTTTATGGGCAGTCTGGGTGGTTCCTTGGCTTTGCTGGGGTGACTTCAACCGTCATCATGCGGGTCACCTTGGAGCTCACTGCACAGTGCAGCTAAATAAAAAGCAAATTGACTTCAACATTGATTCCTGAAAATCTAAGCATTAATTCATAATTACTTGACATTCGATTTGGAACTACTCTTGTTTTCTTTATTTATGGTATATTGGTGCTAGGTCAGATGTCCCTAAGTAGGCAATTTCATGGACATTTTTTACTTGTCTTTCCTGAGGTTTGCTTAGATTGACCATGGTTTGTTCCTTGGACTTGTGTCCAATGATCCTGAATTTTTCCACACACTATTGAGTGTGGCTGCTAATCTCTTTCAAGGCCTGAAGGGTGCTTCCCAGGGACCCAAAGTGAATTTTCTGGTGATGTACCTAATCTACATCCTAAGTCAAATCATCTTAAATATACTCACATTTAATAAAAATTCATTTAGTCATTTTTACCTGGTGTTATAATGGACAGATAGAAACACTGATTTGTCTATTATACAATTTGATTCAGACTGAAACAATAATGCATTTAGTTAGATTGAGGGATCATAGAAAGTTCTATAACTAATCAAAGTTCCTTACTCAAGGGAATTTTGTCTAGTAGATAAAATTTAATTTTTTTTAATAAGCTTAAAGTTTTAATGACATGATAGTGGTTTGGGAAGTGAACATTTTTCATAACAATGTCCCAAATTATGAACGTTCTCACTCTTTATTTTATTAATAAGCATTTGCAGTTTTCTGCATAGAACTCTCCTCTTTGACCTGTTTGTCTTTGTTTCAATTGTACATCTACACTTCCCTTGAGGTTATCTGCATATTTGCATCTACAGCTGACAACAAATACAGTAAACAAATTATGTGGAATATGAGTTTTAAACATGCACTCAACAACAAAAAAATAAGCAAGACTTTTACTTCACATGTGGTCTGAGCTTTAAGGTTTACTTAAAATCCTTTCTTCAGGGAAGTGTTTCATTGGAAGCACATTTTGATCATGTGGAGAGTGATACTAGTTCAAAGTAGGGTTTGCTCACATGACTGTCAGGAGGAGGGAGGGTGTGATTCTTTCCACATGAGTTCTCCTTTTCATTTTCATTGAGGCTGGAAATATGAAGCATGAATAATAAATAGAAGGGTATAAATCTAAGAAAATATATATGATGTGATTTGTTCATTTTCATGTACATTTCAAACTAAAATTTTCATAGGTGCAGAAATCTGTCACTTCAAGCTAGTCTTTTAAAAATATTCCTAAATCATTTGTGTATATTCTGCATGCATATTTCATATCCATGCAATGGGAATTATTTGAAAGAAATAGATCCTAGGGAGGCACTACACATCCCAAAGTTTTATACCCTTATGTCATTGTACTGTTTGCTTGAGAAATACATTGCAGAAAATTATTAATAGAGGGTCAATATAGTGTATTCATAGGGCGCTACACTTCCTGTATTCAGATCTAAGCTCCACTACTAAGTATCTGTGTGTCTCTAGCAAGTTATTCAAGCTCTCTTTGTTCCTGACTTTGCAAAATGAGATAATAATAGCAACTACCTTAGGGTTTTTTGAGAATAAAGTATTTAATATAACATAAAGCCTTAAGAACTGAGATTGGCTAAGAACAGTTCTATTACTTTGCAAAACAAGGCACTATTCATGTTGAATTATTTGTGATTTGTGTCTTCTAGAGCACAGCATAGTATGTGACTGGTGTCTTTTGTCATTGTGCTACAAATCATATCGTATGGTATGATGTAAATTAGCTATTATTATTATTATTATTATTTTGATTTATGCTGGAGTGACCTTACTCCTTGGTTTGCTCAGGACAGTCATGGTCTATTTCTGTCTTCCTGGCAAAATTATTAATAAGAACTTCTTAATTCTCAGAATCCATTTACTCAGGCTTACTTAAAAGAAATTTGTTTTTAACTGTAATCAAAGAGTATTTTACTTTTATTTCAATTTTAGTATCACTGGATTCAGACTCTGTCAAGTCTACATGGCATATTATTCACCAGTTTTGAATAAAGACATTCACTTTGGGGCAAAACCCAAGTTTATTTGTTTGTTTTTATTGTCGTTGCTTTTGGTTTTGCTAAATGATTAAAATTTTTTTATGAGACTCTACATAAGCATTTTGATATAATTCATGAGAGATAAACAAGTTGGTATCCATATGTAATTTTCATTTCTAGAAAATTAAAGAATAGTATATACTATCTCAGCATTTCCCAAAGTTTTCACTTTATTACCTCCATGAAAACTTATATTTACATGAAAGATTTAACTGGATTATAAGGAATGTGAGGGGCATTTAAAAGAAGTTTGAGAAGTGTGAGGGGAAGGGAGGAGAGGCCACGCATGCGCAGGGGGCGCCCGCTCCGCCCTCCCCGAGGCCGGTGGTCGCCCCCCCTACAGCTCTGCAATTGGTCCGACCCGCAGCGAGGGGGCGGGGTCAGGCCATGAAAAGCAGGCCTTTGAGTGGAAGGCGGGAAAATGGCGTATTCGTCGGAGCACTGCGCTGGGTGAGTTGAGGCGCCCCAGGCATGGATGTGTAGGTGTCAGAGGGAGGGGCAGGGCCGAGGGCCGGGGCGGACCGGGCAGCACAGTTCGGGAGTGGGGGGCTCGCGGGGAGAGTCCGGAGTCGACCCCCCCTGGAACGGCTCGGAATGCTAAGGCCCAAGGAGGTCCTGGCGGCGCGTGGGCAGCCAACCGGGCTCGAGTTTCACAGCCTGGGCTTTGAGGCTGGGCGACCGCGGGCAAGTGGCCTAACCCATCTGTGCGTCGCTTTCCCGCATTGCGAAATGGGGCTAATGACGCCGCACAACCTCGTAGGTTTCCTGTGAGGCTTAAACCCGCTTAGAACAGCGCCTGAATCTTAACTGGCCTGAATCTCTTAGAATTGTCGTTATTCAGTGAACAAGTGGCAACTAAATAGCTCCTTTCGCCCTGCGTCCCGCTTTATTCTGTGCTCCCATTTGTGGAGGAGAGGTTGGAGACTGGAAGATATTTGCCCGGGGTTCCACAGCACGAACAAGAAAGAAGTTGAGCGCTTTTCTGGGTGCCAGGCGTGATCCTGAGACTGTTTGTCTAATTTGGCCAATGTTTGTTGTCCTTGGTGTGAATTGACGTGAAATAGGCCTTCCAGTAACAGGTGAGGAACCTGAGGCTCACACAGGTGTAATGACTCCCAGCAGGTTGGGCGTGGAGCCCATTTGGTTTGATTCCAGAGCCCTGGCTCGGATTCCAGAGGGAATCCTGGTTCTGTGTCTTCCTGCCTCTGAGACTCACCAGGGGTGACCTGTGTAAACAAGCTTAGATGCTGGTCTGGAAAATGAGGAGACATCGGGTGAACAGGAATCTGTAGGATTGAGAGGATCCCGTGAACGAGCACAGCTGCTGGCACCTGGCAAACACTTGTTAAGTTGCCTCTCCCATGATGGGCTGGAGGTGCCCCAACACTTCCCGGGTTTCACTTCGGGGTGCCAGGAGCCTACTCCAGAGGAGGTGGCTGCAGTGACCACTGGAGCCGCTCCTAGCGGTGGCAGCAGGCGTTCCCGTGCCCGGCCTTGTCCCTGCTCCTCCTGTACCGCTGATCTCTGTTCCTGGCTTGCTCTCCTCCCACTCAGGCTGAAACCCAGGAGTCATCCCGGACTCTCCCACACGCCCACAGCTGGTTAGTCAACGATTCCTGTCTCACAGCCGCTTCTTCCCTGTGACATCAGGTGTCGCTCATTCTATGTTTAAATTGAGGTGAAATACACATAGCATGAAATTAACGCTCTTAAAGGCTACGATTCAGTGACATTCAGTATGTTCACAGTGTGGGAAACCATTGCGTCTGTTCTAGTTTCAGATTTTTATCCCTTCAGAAGGAAAGCGCGTCCCCATTAGCACTCACACCTCGGACCCCTCCCCAAGCCCTTGGCAGCTGATAATTTGCTTTGTTTCTATGGATTTATCTATTCTGAACATTTCATGTAATTGGATCCTATATGACAGGGTCTTTTGTATCTGGCTTCTTTTACCTAGCACAATGTTTCGGAGGTTCATCCTCGTTAGAGACTATGAGAACTTCACTCATTCCTTCTTAGGGCTGAATAACTTGAGGCTTCCTTATTTCTTGAAGGAGTTTGCGGCACTTTATAAGTCCTCTTTCTGTCTTCAGTCCCAGGCTTCCAGTCACCCACTCACCACGGCAGGGGCTCTCAGCCTTGGAACTGTTGACATCTGGGGCTGGATCGTTCTCTGTGGTGGGGGCGTCCTGTGCATTGTAGGGCGTTGAGCAGCGTCCCTGGCCTCCACCACTATGCCCATAGCTCCCGCTTTGTGTGACAATCAGTAATGTGTTCCGATCCAATACGATCCATCCGTATCCCATAGGGAGGGACACCAGGCAGCTCACTTGCTCACACTCTGTTCATGCGCCCACAAGGAGGTCACGTGAGCACACAGGGAGATGGAGGCCACCTACAAGCCGAGAGAACAAGCCTGAGAATGAAACCTGCCTTGCTAGCACCTTTAGCTCAGCCTCTGGTTTCTAGAATTTTGAGAAATAAACATATGTCGTTTAAGCCAAAAATAAATAAATAAATAAATAAAAGTTGGTAACTTTATTCATTACATATTCAAATTTATACAATTATAAGAAAAAAGATAATAGGGAAGATAGTAAATATTTAATTTATATAAAACTTCCAAAAAGCTTTTTATTTTTCAAAGGAAAAACTGGATCTTTCCTCTATGAACATAATTTTTATATTAGATTTTGTTTTTAAATGGATAAACATAATTCTGATCAAAGTTTTTGAAAATAACCTTTTTATTTAATTTCCAGTCACCGTCAGTGATAAATCTGACACTAGCATATAGTAACAACAGGCAAAAAGAAAAATGTTTATCACTCATTGTCAGGAGCATCTTTCTCACCATTAATCCAAGTGTAGTTAAGTTTATTTCTTTAAACTATGTCAGGGTATAATTTTTCTTGATTCCTAATATTTTATTTTTTAAAAAATAAGTGTTGAAATCTCTGTGAAAATGAATTTAAAAATCAATTGAAATTCTTCATGTCAATAATTTAAAAGTATGGTGATTTCCCTAAAGCAAACACAGTTATTCTACTAGACTGTCTTTTTTCTTTCAAATTTTAGTCTCTTCCGCAAAGTTTTTTTCCTCTCTGAATCCATATACTTCATCATCATCTGTTAGTCAATGTTCATGGTCCTATTAATTTCTGCTAGGTCCATTCATGCATTCAAAAATATCACATTAGTAACCTATTTTTAAGGGCAACTATGCCTCTACAAATCTGCAAACTAGGAGTTATTTTGGAATTTTTGAACACATAAACTTTGTTTTTGTATGTTAAAAAACCCCAACATTATTGAAATAATCAATGTACAAAACTGTACATATTTTATGTATAACATTTTATTAGTTTGGACATACGTATATATCATTGAAGCCATCATCACAATCAAGGTAATAAATATATTCATCAACTGCAAAAGTTTACTCATGCACCTTTGTTTTTGCTGTTTGTTTATGGTAAAAATACTTAACATAAGGCCTACCCTCTTAGTAATTTTTTTAAGTGCGCAATACAGTATTGTTACCTATAGGTGTTTTGTTGTACAGTGGATCTCTAGAACTTATTCATCTTACATAACTAAACCTTTATACCATTGAAAACAACTTCCCATTATTCCCTTCCCCTAGCTTCTGGCAACTACCATTCTACTTTCTGCTTCTATGAATTTGACTATTTAGATACCTTATATAATGTCTCTCTTTGGCTTATTTCAGTTACCATTATGTTCTTCAGGGTCACTCATGTCGCATATGGCAGGATTTTCTTCTTTTTTATAGCTGAATAATATTCCATTATATTAAATACACATATGCATACATACCATTGTGTATATATATACACAAAACATTGAAATCAAGATCTTGAAGAGATATCTGCACAACCATGTTTATTTATAATAGTTAAGATATGGAAACAACCTAAATATCCATCAATGAATGAATGTTAGGTCACATAACCTCTTGACAATATCCTTTCTCTGGACAATCCACACTTTTGCATCGAACAGTACAGTGCTTATACTGAGCCAATTTTCTTACATGAAGCTGAAGAGAAGCAAGTCTTGCAATTTTGGTTTTATAAATTCATAAATTTGATATATTATTATTAAGTTCTACAAGATAATGTTTACATATGAGAACTTCTCTATGGCTAAAACCATTTATTTGCATCCCAGTGTTTTCTGAATAAAAATGTAAAAATGTTTCATTCATTGCAGCAGCACCATTATTGCACACACTTATGCAGGTTTCCATTATATCTAATTTTTTAAAATATTCACTTACTGCTTTGAAGTATGTTTTGGATATTTTTGCAGAAGGAACACATTTATTTCAACTGTTTCTTTTCAGGAATTCTATCTAGTGTTGTTAACTGTGCACAGGGAATAATATGTGTAGATTCGCCAATATGAAATGAAAGCTTCTTAAATCTAATAATCATTTGGACTTATACTTCTTAATGTCATCTGACATGCTAGCATTTCATGTTGTAAGAGTTTGTTTTAATAGTAAATGTTTTATTTCTTTGCCGAATTGGCGTGAAACAAAGTGTTAAAAATTGCCAGTAAGCTGGGGAAATAAGCAATTTTGCAATTGTTTGAGACATTTTGGATTCAACTCTTGATTGCAGTATTTTCTGAACAGCTTCTTGAGCTTTATCTGAAATATTGTAACTGATCTCATAGAAACATTTGAGTAATTGTTAATACAGATAGCCAAAAATCAGTCATCCAGAAACATGTTCAAAAGTATATTCTATATAGAAACATCCAATATCAAATAATATTACTTATTTAGAACGATATAAATCACATGCATTATTTACAAACATATTCCGAAAAATTAGACTGATTTAAATCAAAAGAATCCCTAGACCTTTTACACACACAATAAAAATAAAGAACTGTGTTATATCTAAATTATGTCTAAAGTAATAATCACACTTTCTGCGTGTTTCAAGAAGGTCAATGTGAGGTTCTGTGAGACCCCAGAAGAGAGCTTTCTGGCTGCCGGTGCTATCCATTAACTCTTTTATGCCAAGATTAAAAAATATTCAATGTAGACATTTTACAGAAGGAATCATACAAATATTGCCCAAATATTATTATGACTGTTACAAAATTTACAGTGGTTGTTAAAATGATTTAGAATGTTTTATCACCATAAAGTTTACAAGCATTTATATTTCATGGTGCATTGTACCCATTTGTGGCTCACCTGAAGGCCCAGTTAGAAAGCTTTGTGTTATTTATCATTTTATGCAGATAACAAGTACGTTAAAAGTGAAAATTGGTGAATCTTTACATGTAGGATATTTTAAATATTGTATGGAGATTTTGAGGATATACAGATAATATTCAGTGAACTGTTTCCCATCACTGTTTTGACTAGAAGTTAAGAAAGAAATATTTGCTGTGAATGGGTATTTGCCATACTGAACAGGAGGTTACATAAAAATGCAGAGCATCTTTAAAGTATGTTAATTATAATATTACCAAAACTGTGTGTTCATACTGCTTTAATGTTAACAAAGTGTTTTATAAAAAATAACATATGTGAGCCCTATAAAATTCCTGTTCATCAGGTGCTTATTTTATAGAAAAAGAAATAGCCTTAATTAAACAAATTTCACTAAAATTTCTTACAAGATTAAAAAGTACTGTAAAATTTAAAAATTTGTATGAATTACATATAATTGTAGTTTGTTGTATGCATCTTGATGGATGAGATAAATTCTCATTAAGCTAAAATAGCACCAATTATTAAGTATAGAGTTTTCTAAAAATGGCACTTTTTAGTATTCAACTCATAGTGACAGAGGTGTTTTGGTTAGTTTGGACAATATATTTTCTAGTAAAAATAATAATATGTAATAAATAGTTGTTACCTACATACATTGAGTTTCTGTTACCTACATACATTGAATAATATGTAATAAATAGCTGTTACCTACATACATTGAGTTTCACAATTTAGGAATCTTGCATTCATTGTTCATTGGTGTATTTCCCTTTACCTGCAATATGTTTAGGTAATACCTAAACCATTTTGCAGGTAATCGTTGATTGATAATACTGAGAGAACAGTAAATTATTATTGTACGTGTGTATATAATATATATATAATAAGCGTATATTACACACTTTAAATGCATATGTTATTTTTTTGGTCTGTCTTATATCATTATTTTATTTATATTTTTATTTCAGCATATTATGGGAGTACAAATGTTTAGGTTATGTATATTGCCCTTGCCACCACCCCCCAGTCAGAGCTTCAAGCATGTCCATCCCCAGATGGTGCGCAATGCATTCATTATGTGTGTATATACCCATCCCCTCCTCACCCTCCCATCTGCCTGACGCCCGATAAATGTTATTCCTATATTTGCACTTAGGTGTTGATCAGTGAAACCAATTTGCTGGTGAGTACATGTGGTGCTTATTTTTCCATTCTTGGGATACTTCACTTAGTAGAATGGGTTCCAACTCTATCCAGGAAAATACAAGAGTTGCTCTATCACCATTGTTTCTTGTAGCTGAATAGTACTCCATGGTATACATATGCCACTAAATGCGTATATTATAAAACAATATTAAAATGCTAATGGGCTTTTTGTACTTTTGGGATTTTTTTTTCTTTGTACAGAAAAAAATGAAAGCCGAAGACTCAGTCTACTGTCAGGTTTCCTGCTACAATTCTTTTTGCTTTACCTTTAATTACTTGGATTAAGCTTCTTTTCTTTTGTATTAATCCATTAATAAACTTTGTTTTCCTCTACAAATCAATTCATTGTCCAACAGAAAATTCATTCTATTTTCTTCTGAGAGCTACCACAGTCTCTGCTCAATTTTTATTTTGAAATTATTTGTCTATGGCTCTTCTATATTTTTTTCTTCACACAGAAGGGGAAGAGTTGCCTCTTTTAAACAGAACGAAATATTCTTCCCCATTAATTTACAGAATTATAACTTTCTGGTGACTTCCTGAGCCATTCTTAATCAGTAATAACAGTCATAGGACATACTGTTTGTTTGCTCCTACATAGCTACTTATATTTGTGTGTCATGGATTGTGAAAGCATTGTAGTTTAATTGCACACAAAAAATTTAGGTTTTCAAAAGAAGACAATACGTAATATTTAAACATAACTTATGAAGATTTTTAATAACAAGAATAATTATAATATAAAAATATTTTGCATTATAGTTTTTACTTTCAAAATAATAATGACAACCACAATTACAACTAGAATTGTCATTTCATTATTCCTTTTTTAACTTAACTAGTTATATATTCTTTTATACATCCATTTCTTTTTGTATTAGTTGTTTATTACTCTGCTGCCCTCTAATCATATTTGAATACAGTTCTCCAGTAGTAAAATCAAAGAATTCAGAAGTTGCAAATTCATAATGCCCATTTTTTAATAAATAACTTATATTGATTATAAAGCATTTTATTGATTGTGCTAAAATACAATGTTATATTAATTTTTTGCTAATGGAAGAAATTTAAAGGAACACAAAACCCAAATCTAGAAATAGAAAACAAAATCAAACAGAAAGATGGTACATATATTGATGTGGATAACTTTATTTCTTGTAGTCTTCCTCAGGCTTCTAGCTTTAAATTATCTAGAGCTTAGGCTTTGAATAAAGATTTTATTATCATTTTTATTTGACATATAATTGAATAATGTTTCTCAGGACAGACAATGCTTTTTTTTATTTTTGCTGAAAAGGGGTCATTGTGTAATCTTGACATTATTCTAGAAAATAGAATTGCTGCAGCATTCAAAAAGAAACAACAAACAAAATAATGGAAATTTTTCTAACAGCTTTTCAAAAATCAAGTTTAAACATCCAAAAAGAAGTTTTGCTTTTTTTTTTTGATTGTTGTCTTATTTTTTTTTTTCAGGTTTTTTTTTTTTTAATTGGGGGAAAACTACAAAGCATTTACAGTACAATGTTTACAGTCACACTTTGTAGTGAACTGATTTCCCAAAATATATTACCACTCAAGTTGACTTACCTTGTTACATTCAAAAATCTACTCTGTCAAAGTAGTCCATAGAGT